>KZ061992.1:235212-249985 GCA_002091835.1 Anopheles maculatus
TTTTCTCGCCCAAACCAGCCTCCCCTGTTTTGTTGGGGGGGGGGGGGGGGGGGAGCTGAGAAGAAGCGGGAAGCAAATTTTCCCACTTGATATCAAAGCAATCGAGATCATATTTTCCCCATTTTGCTCATTTTATTACCAAGCAGCCGCAATTGGCTTGGCATGGAATTTTCGTGATGGCAATTTACATAACGTTTTTTTCATATGCGTTGTAATTTAATGTAAAAGTACATTTGCGTATTTTTCTTGTCGAAGCTTTCCCGAAATTTATGAACTATCTTTATTCGATTCAATTGCAGATTGGTGATTTGATTACCAAAAAAAAAATGCGCTCTGCTACACTCAACCCTCCAACCCTGAAGCCTAAACTCCGTTGCAGGGTTGTTCGGTTTGCGGTGCTTTATTCACACACACACAAAAAAATCTGCTATCGTTTACAACAAAAAAAAATCGTTTTCATTTTAATCTGAAACTTCCCTTGACACATTTCAGGATTACGACCCATTCCTGGGGATTTTGTAAATGCGTACCCAAAGCGTTATAGCTACAAACGAAAAGGTAAAGTTTCTCAACCGTTCCTTCACCATTTCCAATGGCCACAATCGAAGCCTCAGGTGGGCAACCGGTAATAACCACTTCCGATCCGGCGGAAGTTTCGGTTTTGCCCAGGTAAATCCTACTACATGCCGTACCGTACCGATTATCTGCACCACACAACTTACACGCGAAGCAATTGCATTTTTAATACGTTTCCCTCCCATAAGGTTACCTCCCGTGGTCGGTATTATTCAAACTTCCATTTCAAATTCAACTTCCACCGTTCCACGTCACTCACAAGCTGCGCAAAACAACGTCAATGCGAGGGATAAGGAACATTTACACCTTACAACAACAAAAAAAACCAGAAACTTCTCCCAAACATTTCACCACACAACGAAACCGTTCGCTACAGTTACGAATCACGTTTGTACCGGTGGGGGGAACGCGCGCGTAGAAAGTGTCAAAAATCCGTCCCAAAACACCTTGCAGCCATTTGCAATGCGGATGCGGCGTGCTAACTTTACGAGCTGAGCGATTTAGCGTTAGCCAAACAGGGGGAGAGTTTTGCACCGTAACGACGGCGCCGTCGGAAAAAGGTCAACTGTGTCGGTTGAAATGGGCGAACGTTTCGACGCGTACGTTCTGGCTGTCGTTCGCGGAAGGTGCACTATTATCGTAAAGTTCTATTATAATAGGCACGAAAAGATTACACCGAGGCGTGTTTAGTAGCACCTTTAGTAAGCATTTCATTTCCAAACCGAAAACGAGCACTGTAAACGCGTGAACGTGTGTGGTGTGGTAAAAGTAGGATTTCATTTTTTTCCCCACTCAATGAGTCAATTTACATAGCAAAATTTACATTTTATTGGGATTAAATTCAGAATATAGTGTACTATGCCCAGATAGGTAAATTTTGGATTTAGATTTGGCATGGGGTATTGACTGGCGTTTAGTACGCAACGATGATAATACAACTGTAAGTAATATTTCGATAAAATTATTGAACATCATTTTTATGGACATATAAACAAGTCAAGTTAAGTCGTCTACCAATCCATTATCTCCTTCATTCTAGTGGACGCATCAATACCATCACTTCATTTCAATTTAGACTTATCGCGCCTCCTCTGTTCAAGCTTAAGACGTAAACAGATTTGGCGAGTTAGGTCGTCCGGTGCCATTCTCATGACATGGTAATGGTGACATCAGCGTACAGCTCGCAACGCTCGTCATTGTGGCAAATCCACGCATATTAGACAAACATATTTCGAAACATTTTGTTCTTGAACGCGGCTAATAGGAATTTAGCAATTTTGGATAGAGTCCATGTCGAAGCGTGTGTATGTACTGGGACTATAAACGTCAAAGTGTCTCAAACTGTTTCGGAATCTTCTCCGCTAATTTCCAACCATCATTATAACAATTGAGTTAAATCGATATTGCAGTATTAGTGAGAAAATCTTGTCTTGGGCCATATAATAGCTTACTGAGCTTTAGGACCAGTTCTTGTTGTGAACGAATGGTTTGGATAGGATACATAGCTGGCTCCACCGAATGAAGGTCTCAAGTGGATCCTCAAATCTAACAAAAATCTAGAATGAATTGGTTTATAGCACCTCAAAATATGCTCTTCTTCACTTTTGTTGTACTTATCGACCTTAAACAGACTAGAAGACGGCCTTAAGACACCTTCGTCGGTAACTTACGATGCATAAAATACATATTGCATACTTTCTGGCGCTCTAAACAAGTTCAAAATTCAAAACCGAATCCCTCCCTTTTATCAAGCGAATCACCGTGCAACAACGAATCAAACTTCCGAAAAACGAATACCATACCCACATGCACTGCATTCTCATCAAATGTAGTTTACATGTTTAATTGTCCGGCTCGGAAACTATCTTCCACCATCTGGTACCATTTGTTTGCACTGCCTCGGTAAACTCTGCTTCATTACAGCAAAAACCGTACATCACGTTCTTAGCCCACATTCACACCTCGTTCTTAGCACTGCAACACCAGGCACCGGTCCGTTTATCGGGTGTGTTTACTTACTCCATTTAAACTAAAATCCCTAAAATCAGCTCAAACGCTCTGTTTACTGCTTCTGCTACTGCTGCTGCTGCCCGTAGTGTGGTGTGAAGCAGAAAATAGGGCGAAAATAAAACCGAGACGCTTGCCAAACCGTGCCATTACTTCCATTACTTCCTTGCAGCTGTTGCATCGCTGGCCAGCGTCACATGTGTGCACTGCAGACGCCATCCATTGGAATAGTGATGCTGCAACGAAGATACCGCAGTGGATCGTTTGCCGGGTGGCGAAATTGTACACACCGTTATATGGTCACTTTCACGGCAAGCACAGGCTAAAGCACCGGTTGCACCGCGACAAATAGAGCGAAGCGCAAACGGAAACATCAAATATTCAACTCCAAACCGCTCGCTGGCCAAAGGATGCAAAACGTTTGGTTTGGTTTTTATCCTTTTTTTTTCGTTGACCTTCCTAACAAGGTGCTATAAATTCGCGAATCCCAGGCTGGTGGCTGCTCAGCGCCACGCTGATGCTGATAAGAAACGTCACTTAAAATACGAATGCTTTTTGCTTTCTTTCCCTTTTGGCCAATGCATTTTTAGTGGTTGGTGATGAAACATCAATTCGACCGAGCGTTTCCTTTGTACTCGGGGATAGCGATCCGCCTGCACAGGAAGCATCGTGGTCAGGATGGTTTTGCAATAAAACAAGGGTAAGTCCTTTTGGACCGTTCCATTCTTTGCCGGTCGGTGCTGTTGCTGCTCGTCATAAATTATGCTATTTTACATTACGAGACGAACATCGTCGTTTTATCGTTTTCGCTTCAGCAAAGAACACTGGACGAAGGAAGGAGAGGCTGGTGGGGGTCACGAAGGTCAAGAAGAGAAGGTACGAAAACAAGATGAATAAATTGCACTAAAAATACAAAGGACTGGACGAGCGGAATGATATGGTGTACCGGCCCTCCGGAACAACCAACCGAATGCGGGACAGCATTCTTTGTCTTTGGACGATGCCAAATAATGCCATGAAATAATAGTAGAGAGAACAAAAAAAACCCTCCAGAGCACACGAAGCAACACATCTCTATTGCTACGGACATTGGAACGCAAAGCGAGGACATTCTTCACGGGCACGGAGCGACGAGGACTCGTTTATCCACTACTCTTCGCCTCGTTATCGACCCGTGGAATGGAGACCACGTCCCGGAGCTGTACGTGGTAACAACCGTAACCACGAGACCACGAGAAATTCCCCACAAAATCTCAAGCTTCCCTACCCCGGGGAACAACAATCGCAGGAGCAGCGGCCGTAGCAGCCTGAAATCCTAGCTACCGATCAACCGGTCGGTCATGATGTTGATGATGATATTAATGGTGCCGCTGATGACAGCGATAGCACCAAGTGTGGTGTTGTTGCTTCGGCAAACTTCCAGTACGCCCGGAAGAACAACAAAAAAAAACCGCCCCGGAACAACGACCACCGGGGCTGTACCGCAACCAGCTCTCTCACACATCATGCGGTCCGCGTTCCTTTGTTGATTTTTGGCCCGCTGTTGTTGTGTCTAAAACTTACCATATTTTCACCAACTTTGAGCGCAGACAGGCAGGGCATCGATATGCACGAAAGCTCGGCACAAATTGGTTGAGATATAGATAAATGGACTTTTTGCTTTGTTGCTGCTGTTTGCTCAGCAGACCCGATTTTGTAGATGGATGCGCTTTTGGAAGCGTAATAACGACAAGCAAGCTTATGGGAATCTTTTTAACATATTCGTACATACTTTTTAAATGTAAATTTTAATAAGGAAGCTGGTTCACACCAACCCAGATGTCTTATTTATACTAGAAACAGAACAAAGTAAACAAAAAATCGCTTCCTTTAATCTGACAGTATGCTTCGAGCACTTTCTCTTTACCACGACGACATTCGAGCAGCTGTTAGTGCTCGATCTTTTCCCTACCTATGTATATACGCACTGGTTTGATACTTTCCGAAGCAATCGTACCAAAACATAACCTAGAACACACTTTTATTCAGTTTGTTATCAGAATTTTCGGATGCTTCTAGGGGTCGATTCTTTATCCAGGGTTGCTACCAATTTGCGATTTGCTCGAGGGCACGATCCTGAGTCTAGTCTCCGTTCTGCTTGGGAGAAACGGAAGCTCGAGAAAGAAATTACCATATCTACTATCTAGCGGCCGGAAATTACAAGCAATACAAGGGAGGTTTTATTGTTCTTTGCGATAAGATTTCGTTTCTTGAGGGAGATTTTTTACTATACCCGAACAAAAAAAGTTGTGTTTAGTAGAAAAGTTAGAAACAATCAAATAGTAGCTGTGGGTAATGGACGACTGTAGAATTGAGCAAGTCTTGTTTAGGATCAAATCATGACAAGAGCTCGTAAGGCTCTTGTTCGTTTGAAGTGTTCATATTTCTCTCTGTGTTGTAGTGCAAATGGGTAAGAGTTTAAGCTACTAGGCTTAAAGCCACCCAATTCTCATCCATGTTCCCACCTAATAAGACTAACTTTACACTTATTTCGTACCATAAAACTTTCCGCACACGTTGGCATTCATTGCCGTTTCCGCAACAAAATATTCCAAAGACATTCGCTCGATTTGCTACTAAAATATGTTAATTCGGACGCAGAATTGGCTTCGGGCAGCGCACGGATGGAAATGATCAGTCAATCTGCATACCATTCACGGGATGCTTCCGTTCTTGGCTGGACGTTCCGGTTGGAGAACCGAACAGGAATCAACTGGTGGAAAGCTACGCCACCGTTCAGTCGTGAAATGAAATTCGACACAGTTCGGTACGCACTCCGAATGGGCGACCAAAATTGATTGACGAACCATGAAATGACTCTCGACGCATTTGTGATTGTAAAGCGCAGGCTGTGAAGATGTCATACAAGAAGCGTACATTCGTGGATTCCTCGTTTTCGAAGCCATTCGGAAAGCCATCAGGGGAGACATATGTACTTAACGCAATGATGATTCCCCTAAACTCCCTAATGAACCGTTAATAAACTTTCGAACTACTCCTCGTTGATCCCTGCTCGATCCTAATTATAATCAGATTTTCCAATCATCAACACTGACTCAATAATGGAGCATCTTGCTCTGGGGGTGGTGGACAAAATCAATCAGACTTGAACCACTTCACCAATGTCAAATGTGACTTGGCTGGAAACGCACTTCAACCTTGTCCACACTTAATGATCTCACCCATCCCACTGGCAACACTTTCGGTTGATAATACTGTGATTACTTAATCGATATTTATAGCATCCAATTTCTTCTCGCATCTCGCTGAGTAACAAGGAGCAGCAAAACAAAAAAACATAAGAACCCACACAATTGGATGGGGTAGCGAGTGGCTAGAGGCTTGTTATTTTTAGCGCCACAGCAATATACCGACGCCAATCGCTTTCCTACACCATTCTTCTCTTCGGCAAGTTTTTCGCCTTGACCAGCACACTTCCAGCACACTCGGCACAGAGTTCTACTTCGCACGAGCAAACTTTCTTTAGTGGTTTTCCGCTTGCTTGTGTGCGTGTGCAAGAAGCAGGTCTGTTTTATGTTCTTTTCGGTTCTTCTCCGTCCACCGAACCCGCCCATCCGTCTTCCCATCCTCGTGCAGCGTAAGCAACTACTCTCTTAACCGCCCTCTGCTAGTAGTTCATCCTCGTTGGCTCGTTGGCGCGTTACGATAAAGTGAACCGGGCAGTTTTTATATCGCTCTATACAGAGCATGGGGACCCCCATTCCAAGCACTCACTGGTTGGAAGAAAATGTACCCAGCAAAGCGGTAAAGGGCAAAAGGATAGTGCGCTCCTTGAAGTCGCTGTGCGGCCAAAAAAAAAAGCCCTACCACCGTCCACCGGCTTGAGTCTCCAAGAGGTCAAAGTGAAACATGTGTTCCGTTTGCGAAATGTTTTTTTGTTCCTCACTTTCTTTTAGAAGTTTTGCAACAACCGGAACTAATCCACACAAACAGACACACAGCCCACATAAAGAAAAAATGCAAGCAGCAGTGATCATCACATTGGGAAACCCAACGCCTTGTGTCGTTTGTGGGTAGAAAATTTATTCCGATGCTCTCCGATATCCAACGCCAGCAATGTTATCCTATTTGCTTGAGCCAAGTCATTCCTCGCGAGCAGTTTGTTGGCAGTGCGGAGCGTAAAGAAGGTGATGACTTTCCGGAAATTATTTCTTTGTTTGAGCACACAAAAAAGGACCTGTCTTGGACCATCAATGATAGTGACA
This sequence comes from Anopheles maculatus, assembly GCA_002091835.1. NCBI lineage: Eukaryota > Metazoa > Arthropoda > Insecta > Diptera > Culicidae > Anopheles > Anopheles maculatus. The sequence continues at coordinate 242,061 of KZ061992.1, forward strand.
AGAAAAAACCGTTGCGTTGGGAAAAAGAGCGCAAGGACTAGCTTGTTTTTTGTTGTTGTTTTGTTGGTCCACTTCAATTTTTCAATCTACTCCCGTGCAACGCCCGTGTGTGCCACACGGCTCTCGGTGTTATTTGTTAACTGTTCTGCACTTGACGTCCACTTGAGATATGTTTCCGGTTTCAAATCGATCGCTGTTCTGCTAGCACACACACACACACACAACGGCACACAAGTTAGTCGGTGGTTGCACAAACACACGGGCATGCCACGGCTACACGGATGACAGTTCCGTATTTATCCTTGGGGCATTGCAACGGTTGCTCACGACCTCGGAAGGTCGTATTTCTTTGTGGAGATGTTTCGCCACAGTTCAACACAACACGGCACCACGATGGAAAACTTGTATGGGAGTTTTGTACACGTTATGGTCGTTACGTCCCAACTAGATATTTCATACAGGCTTTATTCTTGCTCAACATCCTCGTTCCTGTACGAAGATGCAACAACGCAAAAAAAGCCCCAAATTCATTAGTTGCCTAATAGCATTACAACCGCCACAGAACCTTCATCAAGACGGGACCCTTTATCTTGTCCGAATCCATTAATTAGTGCCTTATCACACAGCGTTAGGCAATCAAACACAAAAACCACTCCCGTTTGCTACTTCTAGCTTAACATCGTTCGCGAAAACTGGTCTGCCCTCCTCATGGTCGATAATCCGAGGGCCGCGCGTTATGCTGCAGGATATACGGGTCCGAAGTAACCAATCGATACTCGGCCGAGCTGAAACGTACAAATGGCTAATGCAACAAGGCGCTTCCAGTGGAAGTCTCGACGAAACCTGCCTGCTTAGTTGGGGAAACGGCACGCGATACGCAAATGAGCGCAATAATCACGCACGCGATTCGCGCCATTAACAATGTGGTGATGGTGTGCTAGGTAAAATCGATCCCAACTTCCGTGTCGACCGTACGCAGGAGGTCCTGGATATGTTCCTGAGCAATGGAACAACGGGAAATGAATCGATTTTGCGTCGTTTTTTTATTTCGCCCGATGACTAGAACCTCACAACAAAGAACGACGGATGAGCAGCACGATGCGATGGACACGTTCACTTTCTTTTCGCAGTTTTTCTAAGGGCGTGTGGGTCAGCGTGGCAAAAAACTCGATGACAACTAGTTACAACAATCTTCTACAACAGCAAAAAAAAAACCGTGCGCCATTCGCTTTAAGCCATTATTATTTAGACGTTTCTTTTCGTGCTTCGGTAAAGCTGCTGTACACCGGACTGTACCTTAATCCGGACAACGTCCCACCGGAACACAGTAACAATCCGATTTTCAGCAACGGTTCCGGCCCTCTTCTCGGTGCCCTAATTAATTTCCCTTTCTTTTTCTTCGTTTTCTTTTCGAAACCCTAGTGACCTTGCCAACCATGCTGATGACGATGGCCGGTACGTACGGCTCATTAAATTTGTTGCTTCCTCGAACCGCTGATGCTGTTTTCCAGCCGGCCATTGCAATAACACCGGTTTGGTCAATATTTGCACTTCATTTGTTCTACGGTAGTGCGGATCGCGTTCTTGCTCTCTCACACTCGGTCACGCTATCCGTCTCGCTGTGAGCCTAAACAATTAATAGACTAAATAGGTATAGGAAAGTTGTCGATTTGACAAGCGAAATGATTATGCCACCAAATATCTGCGCATAAAAGTGGAATAAAATAATCATTGCCCCCTGAAATAATATAATGTTTGTCCATCAAATCTTGTCAATAACAGCAAAACAATAACGATCTTCAATAGCGAAATTGGCAAAAAGCAGTCGAATCTTCTCTCTGGTCAATGGTGGTCGACGACTTTCAACCTAGTCGGATCGACTCTCTCTTCTGTAGTCGCGGCATGGGCGCGCACCTTAGTATTCGTTCCTTGCGTGGAGAAACATTCACGATTCGTACGTATACCTCTCTTTCTGTGGGAGCCCCTGGCTTAACTCCCCGGAGGTTTCGTCACACTACTGGTGTGGGTTCGATAGGACTTCCAGAGGCCACGGGGGGGTGGACGGCTAACACCCCGCGCTTCGTGCACTACTGGTCCTCATCATACTTCCTTCCATAGGATAGGAGGACCCGCTTGGATTCGACTACAAGCATCAACCACAGCTTGGGAGGGCTGAATTGTGTTTGTAGGATTCCGCACGGTTCGACTCCTGCACATGTGAAATTGTTCGGACAGGTAACTTCAAACCTTTCAACCATGAGAGACGGCAGACTGCCGAAAGACGCACGCATCGTACCGCTATATATGCTGCGTTAGGTCCGTTTTACTTCTAGCGATGTATAACTGCAGTCTATAAATAAACGAGTTCCCTCGAACGGCTAGGATCCTTCGGCAGATGTGTGAGATGTGAGATCCGATCGGTGCGTCCTCTTTCTCCCCGTACGCGTACGACACATTAGAGCGATAAGCATTAGGGAGGGGGTACGGTGTACGCTTTTGACGCCGTTCTCTTTGCGGTGCGTTTCGACAGCTGCCTTAGGGCGAAGTGACACCAGTTTGATAATTCTCTCGCTGCTTGCCGAATCAGCAAAGCAAGCGCGGTGTTGAGCGGTGCCGTGATGAACTGTTGTTGTGTGGTGGTTGTTTATTCCTCTACCGAGAGGGATGATCGCGCTTAATATAAAACCTGTTGTTCCAAGAATTGTTATACAATTCAATTAACATTGCTTTGTGAGCGTTTAGTTAAAATTTAGTTAAAAAAGGTAGAAAAAAAACTCTCTTACCTTATCTCTCACCACCTTCTTCGGGCACTAAACGGTCCCCTTTCAAGCCTCAGACATATTTGGGTAAAGCTTTAAAGACCCGTCGTTATGGCAGTCCTCTGTGTGGTGGCGACAAGAACGAAACCTGCACCTGCTGATTAAACATTCATATTCTTCTTCGTGTCACTCGGCACCACTACTAGCGGTACCCTACTGTTGTCCTACTGCCGTCACAAAAAGGCCCTTCTTCGCACTAGGAACAGCAGCAGCGTACTTGTCGATCGATGCTCTGTATGTCGGTGTCGGTGGTTAGGACGTTACTTTTGTTTTCACTCACTACAAAACTCACTAACTTTTATCCTTTATAAAACTCACACGTGCACACACACACACACACGCATACGCTCCTTGGTTAACACAATTAGAAGCAACTTTCACGTACCGACCGTGTGCCCACTTGTGGCTAGAACGAACGGAACGAACGGTGCTAAAAACTATTCTTGCTTTACCTTTTTTTCGCTCTCTCTCTCTCTCTCTCTCTCCCTCTCTTTCTTTACCCACATTCATTTGTTACTCACATAGCCACAAAGAACCCGCACGTTCGTTGTACGCGGCACAAAAACCGTGGCGTGTTCTAGCGAAGTAAGTCACTGGACCAGCTTTCCCGCCGTCCGTTCGAGAACGCGCACTAATGGTAACACCGCACGCACACCACACATCCGTACCGTGCCAGTGGAAAGTCGCAACTACACTACTACGCCATCAGCTGTGTGGGCTTTTCCCGTGGTGCACACTCGGAAAAGTCGTCCGGCTTCGGGAAAACTCGTGCCAAACGGAGCAATATTCAGCTGTTCCGTGAGCGGAGCGAACACACTCGGCTCCGTGTTTGTTTTGACAGTTCAGCACACCGATACGCACACGGTAGTGGAAGTGTGTTGGTGTGCGAACGTGTGCTTCTGGTCGATTTTCCGGCATTCGTGCGGGTGGTACACACAACCCACTGACGGCACAGGAAGACAACTCGTGTAACCGTTTTTCTTTGGTGCGAAAAATCATCACAAACTTGAGGGTGGGGTTTGGCACAGTGCCTGTGTTTAGTTGATTTGACATTGATGGATATGTCTTTTGCCGTGTTTTTATCTCCCTCTACTAATGAGCAGTAATTATGATGTCTCTAAATAAAACAAATACCGATCAACGTTCCTTTTCGTTCCGAGGACCATTCACCAACCAGCCAGAACGAACGCGTTACAACATGCGGCATTACGACGGATCGCATGCGCCAGGACTTCGTTCTTGTTCTTGCTGTAAGACAGACAGTGGTACGGTGCTGCTGTAATCGTTCGCATGCGCCAGGACTTCGTTCTTGTTCTTGCTGTAAGACAGACAGTGGTACGGTGCTGCTGTAATCGTTGCAAACCGTCTAAATTTCATTTCTCTAACGAATTAAGCAACAAACACACACTTACGACCACCACCACCTACAGATACCAAATGTCATCGGGCAAGGCCATTGCACGCGCCGTGATTTCTCATTCCGGCTTACCCAAAAACGCCGATGATCCGGCTTACCCAAATAAACTGCGCACCGTTACCGGTTGGCATTTGTTTACAGTAAAACAGTCTCTTTATTTCGCTTAAATTCTACAACCGATGCGTGGACGGTGCAACTCTTTCATAGGAAGAGAGGACGAAGAAGACGGAAGAGAGAGTGAGAGACGTGGCACACACATACACACCCCGAAACGCCTCCATTAAAGATGTGTGCACGTTTAGCGAACCGCGCGATGTAGGATAATCCCACCGGGGGAGGTCCGGAGCGATACTAAGATGACTAGAAAGGGAGAAAATGATCTGATGGACCCCACCTGCGCGTCAGCGAATTTCGTTGGCCCAGTACTCTTTCACCATGTCGGCCGCTTTCTCCCCGATCATGAACACCACGGCGTTGGTGTGCGATGCTGGGATGGTGGGAATGATCGAAGCGTCGACCACACGCAAACCCTGTATGCCGTACACCTGCAGCTGTGCATTGACCACCGCTTCCGGATCGGTGGCAGGTCCCATCTTACACGTACCACACTGCGGATACACAAAACGAATCACATTAAAGTAGGCCTTCGCAAAAAAAGACAAATCGCTTGCGCCTACCTGATGCTGTAACGTGCTGCCGATCCTTCTGATGGCACACTCCCAGTACTCATCGCTCCGGAACCGGTGCTGCTCACAGCCATAGAACGGTGTACTGTGCAGCCGTGCCCCAATACCGTGGAAACTGCGCGACTCGATCAGATCCACCGTCAGCTTGACACCTTCCCGCAGCACCACTAGGTCATCGTAATCAGCGTAGAAGTTACCCACCATGCGTGGCCAATGGAAGGGGTTGGCACTCTTAAGCATGATTCGTCCACGGCTCTTTGGTCGCATCAGGACAGGAGACACACTGAACGCGTGCTTTCCGAGGATCGAACCGTACGTGTTGCGATAGAACTCATCCGTTATGCCGATCGTGGCACGCAACGACCCAGATTCATCGTTATTGTACGCACCCGTACCCATCACCAGCTCAATGTCCGGATAGTCTGAAGCTGTTGGAAGAGGAGAGTATAGTCGGAAACCCCAGGACACGGACATACAGACTGCCCCACTACACTTACGTGTGAAGCTGATGTTTGTCTTGACGAAAGCGACACCTTCGGCACCACCGGGAGATGTGAAGGGACCACGGCCGTGGATCATGTAGTCTAGAATGTACCGTGGAGAGCGCATATCACGCTCCCGCACAGTGACCGGTTGATTGACGGGGAAAACTAGCCCGGGCAGGTTGAGATGGTCCTGTAAGTTAAACCCAACGGGAAGATCTTGCACCACCGGAACTCCTACCTCATTTAGATGATCTTTCGGGCCCACTCCGGACAACATCAGCAGCTGCGGAGAGGCAATAGCACCGGCCGCCAAGATCACTTCCTTCCGAGCACGGATCACGTACCGTCGTTTGCGCTTGATGAACTCCACACCGTACGCTAGCTTCGTTACCGGATCGATCAGTATTTTGGTCACCCGGGAGTACATGGAAATGTCCAGGTTGGGTCGTTTTGCGACCGGCACAAGGTATGCCTTCGCCGCACTACACCGACGCCCTCGACGCATCGTGGCCTGTGCCTTGCCGAACCCGAGCTGAATCTCGCCATTGGGATCCGTCTCCATGTAGCCCAGATCACGGCCTGCTTCGATGAAGCGTTTCAGCAGTGGTGTCTCAAACGCTGACTCTTCCACGTCCACTGGACCGGCCGTGGAGCGGTAGGGTGAGTTCCGGAGCTCGGGGATTTGCACACGTTCCGACTTCTTAAAGTATTCTAGCACATCCCGAAAGCCCCAACCCGGATTGCCTGCCTGCTCCCAACCGTCGTAATCCTTCCGATGTCCCCGTGTATAGATGAGGAAGTTAATAAGGCTCGTACCACCGAGACCCCGACCCTTCGGCCAATTACACACGCCTCCCTTCAGCCCCAAGCAGGCACCCTTCATCGGATCTGCCTTGTAGCCCCAGTTGTAGCCTGCAAAAAGGAAGGTTAACGACATTAAGCTTTCATTAGGCAATTTCTTTGGACTGGGGGAATCACAGTCTTCTCATGCTGTCGATCGTTACTCATCATTTTACCGTGCAGCAGCTCTCAAGGGGGTTTGCTCATTGAAGGGTTTCCCATTTCAAAAGCTCCCCCATTCAGCGAAGCTTTCCACGGAGCGCTACAACTGCACACCCTTGCGCGCTTGCGCACTGCATACGCAAGACGCGTTCAACCCCTATTGTAAACAACCCCTTTGCTGCTGCATGCGTATGAAAGAGATGCACCCGATGCGTGACAGACCGCGTTCCACGAATCGTGGAAAATACCGAGAGAAGGGGAATTTATTTATAGAATTTGCGCTCGCCAGCTAACCATCGCTAGAAGCAAAACGGGCCGCACGCTGCATAAATACAAGTTCGAACGCACGAAGCAGCAGAGTAGTCTGCTGTTCTCATGGTTGAAAGGTCCGAGTTACCTTACAACTCAGAAACATATAGCGATACAATGTCGTATTAACTATATAAAAAACCTGTTATCATACAGTCTATAAAATTCTCTCTCCGGAGGGAGACAAACCAATCCAAACCGAAAAAACCTACCTGATGCTGTAACGTGCTGCCGATCCTTCTGATGGCACACTCCCAGTACTCATCGCTCCGGAACCGGTGCTGCTCACAGCCATAGAACGGTGTACTGTGCAGCCGTGCCCCAATACCGTGGAAACTGCGCGACTCGATCAGATCCACCGTCAGCTTGACGCCTTCCCGCAGTACCACTAGGTCATCGTAATCAGCGTAGAAGTTACCCACCATCCGTGGCCAGTGGAAGGGGTTGGCACTCTTAAGCATGATTCGTCCACGGCTCTTTGGTCGCATCAGGACAGGAGGAGAAAAAATCTATGACCAGAGGATAGATGTGACTACTTTTTTGCGGAAATCGTGCGTGTTGTGCCTTTCTTTCTTTTATTGTGTTTTGTTGGTCTATACAAGTCTTTAAGCATTTGACGGTCTAACAACATCATCTTTGGGATTGCTTTTTTACCAACCTTTCTGAGGGCGTCTCAATAGTGTCCGGATAGTTAATCTGAGAAAACGTTGGGCTAGGTCGATTCTCGTCATATTAAAGTAACATGTCAAAACTTTTTTCGTGGTGTTGAAGAACCGAGATAAAACGATCAGGGTCCCTTTAGACGACAAGGTCTCTTGAAAGGATAAACCCCTTATAAGAAGAGGCTACTTGGATAGTGTGGTCTCTGGAAGCTGCCCACTCTGTTCACCGTTAAGTGCGCTATCACTGGCGACCCTGTTGAGCTATAGCAGCTTAACAGTGAGATCCTAAATTTTTGCCATCTACGGAACCTGAAAACTTCTACTGAATATCTTACAGACAAATGTTTTGAGATCCATAATTTTCTATAGAGACAGTTTGAAGCTTTGCCTGGTGCAACACATATTTTCTGACGATAACGCTTACAAATGAGCAGTCGAATGTGGACCAACTCTACTCCTAATGAGATCCTCTCGGAGGTGTTGTGGATCATAGTGACGGTCCTTCACCCTTTTCCAACAAGTTGCACGGATCATGATAATTTTTA
>KZ061993.1:2500-20395 GCA_002091835.1 Anopheles maculatus
TCGCATTTCTCGTATTTCGGTGGGTTGACCTGGGACACCAAATCCTTCTTGAAGTCCTTGGTCTGTACTCACGCAACACGTACGTTAACGCGTACAACGTCAAGCCACAGAGGACGTGGCGATTGGATGCGATACGCATAATCGACGCCAACCGAACGTGATGTCGGCATGGGCCAGATTTTCGGTGTGTGCGATCAAAAAGTGATCGTTTTGATCAAACAAACAACGGCGTACCCCGTGGAAGAGCCAAGTGGAATCGAGAAAAAGACGGAAACGAACGGACACAGTAATTAGTTCCCTGCGCTTGTGCACTTACATAGATAAGTCTGGAGTAGTATCGTTGGCGTAAATTGTGGAGTACGGCAGCTTCATTTAGATAGGTCAGATCGGCCATATCTTCGACTTTTTCAAACTTCGGAGGATTCACTTGCGAAAGCTGTTCCTTTTTGAAGTTTTTCTCCTGTTCCGTGATGTAAGTTGACGAAGGTGTGTGGTATCGTAGTGCAGGATGCAGGAGATGAATTTGCATATGATTTGTTTGTTTGTATCCGTGTGATCGATGTTTTTTTGAAATGAAGTCGATAAGATACGAAAATGGACAAAAGGGTCAATTGTGAATGTGAAATGTGTATCATGTTCGTAGCTCTGATTGGCTTCCCAAGGAATGCTAAGCTCGTAAAATACGTGTCCTAGAAGACGGCATTTACATCAAGCAAACGACCGTCTAGCAGAAAACGCATTCCATCGAGTCTCAGCAGCCGAAAGAAACGATCGTTCACGGACAGGGGAATGTGTAAGTCGTTGAGGACTGTTCGGAAAGAATCATTCCAATGAAGCAAACCGACTGCTGCCCGAGCAGTGTGTGTAGTGTTCGTGGACTGTAAGTGTGTCTTGTCGGCAAGACCACCTAGATCAGGGTCCTTCGATGGCGCGAATGTATTACCTCACCACCCGGCAGAGCGACGGTGACCAGGTCACCCTTGGTGGCCTTGATTTCACCCAACACATAGCCCTCCTTCTCTTCCGGAACCCAGCAAGCCTTCTTGGAATCGTACGGCTTGCTCTGATCGATACGCTTCTGCTCAAGCGAAACGAAAAGGAACTCAGTTGGATCGGGGTCCTCTCCGACCTGAACTGGTGGCTTCGGCATGTTGGATTAGTTTTTTCGAAATGAGACGCGGGCTAAAAGAGACACGTTAATTTGGTTTTGGCACAATTTTGGTTCAGCCCTTGCTTTTCGTCCTGTTTGAAAGAGAGAAAAAGAAAGAAAGAAGGTGAGTTTTTTTTTATCGATCCATAGCACTAATCAGGAGGTCGCTAGACGATTCTAGATAACGGAGCATTTACTATCACATCAGGGTAGTATTTTAGCGTGAGGCAAAAGTTGCCAAACGTAACGCAAAACCAGCGACTTCTCTGGGTTTCTTATGGTTGTTTTGTTGCTTGCCCTTTGAAATGTAAAACCAAGTTTACATTCCAACAGAGCAAGCAGACAACCGTAAGAAAAACTCCAGAAAAGTCACTGGTTTTTGTTTTACCAAACTACTGGCTATGTTGTGCACAGAGGTTCGTCGCATTCCTGCTGCATGATTAATCACCCAAAACCCCCACCTGTTGATGGGTTTACCACATACACATTCCCATTAGCCCACGCAAAAAGAACACTCATCTATCTATCGAGCTATGCCAAGTGAAAATAACAACGGGTTCATTTCGTGAATTCGGTTCCGTATGTTATGCAAGATTCGCTAGGGGACCGTGATGCGTGTAGCGCCCCAAATGTTCTATATTTATAGCACGCGCGCGTGCGAGGTTTTCACCTCGAGACATTTACGCGATTGCACAAGAGCGACGAGAAGCGAGCAAACATCGATCGCCAACATGGCTTGTGAAATATTTCAAACCGACAGTTTTCCTTCGAACGAAAACTTGTACGTGCGACTTGCACGGCCAGATGCAGCATAGCGATATCGGCGGATGTGTGAAGAAAAATAAGGAAGGAACGTGCGCCGTGGCAGGATGATGCGGAACTTTCGGTTTGCTTGATTTTCACCGATAGACTTCGAAGTGATGATATTTTTAACGCTTTACAACTACATGCTTGTGCAGGTACCGCGCCACTAGATCGTAAACGGCTAACATTGCATTGAGCTTGCTAGAAAACAGCACACAAGAGTAAAGGCCATCCCAATTTCATCGAATGGCGAAACTAATTCAGCAAGGCGTTCAAATTATTTTAAGGCTTTAGGCAAAACCACCATTTCCAATCCGGTTGCAATGAAATGGGCCTGTTTGCTTTGCCAACTTCCATTAGCGAGAGAGATCACTAGGATTATCTTCCATAATCCATCTGTCTTTCACTTGTTCACACACACACACACACAAACACACACCTGTTGTAGGCTAGAACTGTTCGAGTACTATTTTTAAATCTTTTCAATAATATTCACTTCTCCAACAACGACACACACTCGCTGCCCAAAGCTAGACAGCCGCGATCACTGTTGGCTACACCAAGATGGAACTATAATTGCTGCAAGCCCAACTCGCATCAGCTCACCTCCGCTCAACTATGACTGGTCAACTTCAGCTTCGAAGTTCAATATCCACTATGGCAATCGGTCGACTAAACGCAACTGCTAACTGCGACACCTAGTTCACTCGGAAACGATCCACCACCGTTGAGGAGTACGATCGAATTAAGTGAGCCGACCAAACGTAGCGGACCAGTTGAATGAAGTCCCGTGAAAAAACGAACCATGTACAACGATCCGTCCTAGTACATAAGGCCTGACCCAAGCGTTGGCTTGCAGCTTGCCTTCGGCCAGTGACTCAGCTATGTACCTCCGCTCGGTATGGCAGAAGAAGACCGGACCGGGAAAAGGGTGTGTGTGCGCGCGCACCCTATGACGATCGTGCGAACATTTAGCCCCGGCTCGATCGCGAACGGGTGGGCGTACGTAAAAGGTAACGACGAAAAACCCACGGGGGTATATATTTTTCTCGCACAGTGCTCAAGGATTAGGTAAGAGCAAAGGTATGCGCGACCTGTGCGTGTTCTATTTACGTAACCGAGCGACCCGCCATCGTACGGTCCCGACGGGTAAAATCTGTACCAATGAAGTGATTGCAAGAGGGGTTGTAGGGACTTTCCATTGAAAAAAAAGTCCCCAAAGCAAGGGATACAGTTGAGCGGGGCCATTTTGGTCTTACAAAGAGCAAACCCAATGTTTAATGATTCAGCGCGGAAAAAAAACATTATGGCTCCTGTGCGGCTCAGCCCACACCGAACAAACTGGGTTACTTAGAGGGCACCAGGGATGTGAAAGGTGAACAGGAAACTGGATACAGGCGCACGAGTGGCCGAGTGTCCAGTGCGCATGTGTGGACGCAAAATATGCGAATACTCGCATCGTATTGCTATTTTAGGTAATATGTTCCATCCGTAAATCCGCCACGTTGGTTTTGGTGCGAGATGCTAGCAACCACGACCAACAGTTTCCAGCAGCATAAACATCCTCACGTTCGTCCACCAGATGATTCGAAGTTTGAAAGCGTCTCGCGCTTTCTAACTTGCTACCGCTTTTTCACCTCAAGACAACACGACTACGGTTACGTAACCATCGTTATCAGCTCCAAGAGTTCCTGTTACTTGAATCCACAACAACCGCAGGGCGCGATCAATGTACGCAAATCCTTGTATTTCGTTACTAATCACTGTATCCCCATTTCAGGGTACTCAAATACACTGTCGTTTTTTTAACCCACAGTCGTTGCAATAAACTAACTTCCGAACAAATGTCCTTCCACGATACCACTGTTCAGTGTCTTGTCTTTTGTCACTTGCTCCAATTCACTTCCATGCAGTGCAGCTGGTAATCGGTACCAAGCGTACTGGATCTTCGGTGCAAACAATCTAACACAATCCAGGCCGACTAGCGGCTAAAGTAGATGAGCTGCGGCTGACTCCTATCCACAGGTAAATCCCAACTGTGATGGCTACCAAAGCCAAGCAGGATGATGATGATGAAACACTCAAATGCACACGCACAACTAGTTGATGCTGTAGGTTATCAACCAGCTCGGATATTTCCCAGTGAATCCTGTGATGAAGTGCTCCGTTATCAGCTTAGACACACATACACACACACATACACACACGCATGCACACAATCCCATTCGCTCGCTCAACCATACACACGCTCCCACTTGCTCTGCCTATGAATCGCTGGATCACTCGATCGCTCGGATCGTGTGCCCTCAGCTCTGTGAAATGTTGGATGTTATCACTTACGCGTTCGAAAGCCGTTCTAACCGAAAATTGGGGGAACTTGCTTTTTATACGTCGCAATCTGATCGCACGGCCGAGTGCCTGGGATTTGCCGCTCGCACCCCAGCCTCCACTACCGCCAGTTCCCACAATCTAGCGCAATAGTGTGCGAGCGGTTTCGTGTGTGTGCAATTCGCGTTGGAGGTCGTCGTGCTGTCACGCACACTCACGCCCGGCCGCTCTATGTAGCACACACTACACCGTACCGTACGGCATGTACATAAGCGAGCACCGAGCAAGTACATAAGCCAACAGGCCTACTTTCTGAACAGTTGCAATAGCTTCGCGGGTTATCTGACCGATTGCGCACGCAGAAAATAGATAGCCAGTTTTCCTGGGCTGCTTCGTGGCCGTGGATTTATCGTCAACACGATCGCACGATGATCACGTTGACTTTACACACAAACACACACCTGAAACGCCGAGGTGTGCCACCTGAAAACGGAGTGAACCGACGTAAGTATTTGGATTTGTTCGGCGCAGGCTGAACGATAGGGTCGACGGAAGGATGTTGGTGCAGTTTTTCACTGAACAACCATATTTGAGGGGAATGGGCAGGTTTAGGGGCTCTCTGCATGCATGCGTACTCCCCTCCCTGAAGGAAACGATCGGTTACTTCACACAGGTTGATCCGGCCGGCCGGCAGGTTGGTTGGTTGATTTGATGGCTGACGCATACAACGCATTGCAAGGTAGCAAGCAGCAGTTGACGACCGCCTGTTGGCGTCTATTGGCTAGTTTCTTTTGTCTCATTACCCCGATCTGACGCACCGTCGTTTCGTTATTCGCGTCAGGGAAGCCTTTGTTGGCGTAACCGTTGGTGTTTTCATTTCGAGCATACAACGAATCTCATAAGCGCATAGTTTTTGACCACCAGAAGCCTCGTTTTTAATAACAAACAAAGACAGTCTTGTCTTAAGAGACACAGATCAGATTGATCGTTAAATTGGCTCCTAACCTTTAGTGCTAGAGTGTATCGCTAAAGTGTTGTTGTTCAACCGAGTGAAATCTAGTGCATACTCCAATGTATTCGGTGGATTCTTTTCCAAGTCTTTGCCCAGAAACTTCGATTTGGCATGCATGGATTGAAAGCGATATGCACCCGCAGAAAGGCAGAATATCCTTTATTAGTGTCCAGCAGTATCTAATAGCCATTGAAATAAGTTCTGGCATAGGTCAGCATAAGGAACAAAAAACATTCTATGCTCAAAAATGAGATAAACGGCAAAGAGACGGCACACTGACAAAAACATTTCACCACTAGCAAATGGCCGGCTTGTGAGCTGAATTGTGTTGTAAGCTATTTTTAAAATAATGCAAACCAAAGCTGAAAACCACCGTTGCTCTAAGCTGGTAGTATCGTGTCACTATTTGTGTGCGTTCAGCGGTGCGTATGTGCAGTACCGAAAGAAACCCCGACTATGCTGCTCTCCCTTCCACTAACGCCATCGCATCGGCTCTCCAAAAGGAATCGGGCAGCGGAATGCAAATTTTGAATCTTGGTTAATGGCAGCGCCATCGGCTTGGCGGCGAAGGAAAGCACGACCGACTGACGCAGGACGGGAACAGTGTGAAGAAAGGCTGCACGAAATTGGCCGACGGTAGCGAGCCAAAGCGAACCAGCGGCTTCGGGGCCGCTAAAAACACGTCGCTATGAATGCCGGTTCACTTGTCTACCCGTAGGGCCTAGAGCAGGCGTACGTTCGGTATCTACGATTCGGAGATTCGTTGCAAAGGGATATTTTAGGACAGAGACAATGCTTCACTCAGTATTCTGGCTGAGGTGTGCAAGTGGTGCTATAGAGATCTGATGAAATTTTCACTCTTGGCTAGTATTGACGAAGAATGACACTTTCTGGTGGTTTTAATTTTTTGTTGAAAAAGAGTGAGCTTGTTTCACGTGCGAAATTTTCAATTTAGCGCATTTAAAAGAACAAGTTTCGTAACTTCAATGGCTTGAAGCAAATAACGCAACAATAACTTGTAGAAAAAAATGTCTGTTAAATAAACATCACAGAAATTTCTCGAACAGAAAATTCAATGTGGAAGCATACACACTAGCTGATGCTTTAAAAAATGGTATTCCTAGTGTTGAATTCTAAACGGATTGAATTTCGCTCAAAATCACATATGGGCGATGGAGACGCATGGTCGTTGACAATATGGATATCGTATGGACTGACGATTATCCACAAACATGTACCAATATTTAAGTAGACTGGTACTAGGGACAACAAAGTTGAAAAAGCTTCAAATCATCAAGACAAACGATGATGTATTCACTGAATGATACGGAGATGTACGGATGATATATCTATCCACTTACATTTACAATAAATCAATAAATAAATGTACAAGGCGAGAAGCAGCTTTCGCCACACTTATTTCTCCTATAATATAATGATAGTAATGGTACCATATAGATGAAAACAAAGACACCGTATAGATTAGTGGACAAAACTCTTTGACATCAAAATTTATCCACTAAGATAGCCTGTTTGTACAAAAATAAAATATTAACGTTGATTAGTTAACTTGCACCATTGTTCGCCGGTGTGCGTATTCAATACCATCAAACAGAAAACAATAAAAACAACCCTTATGACTAGAGCTAAAATTATCACATTCTTGACCGCTTTTATCCGTCCGGTTCACGAACGTGAGCACGACGTGCCTTTCGCTGCCGCACGAATAAATTTACCATGCGAACACGAAACCACACCGTACCGGTCACTTTGTTCGCACACCCCCGCGCCAGTTGCCTCCAAGCGGTAGAAAAACAATGCATGCCACCTTCTCCGTTCGGCCTGATCGGAGTATTGCTTCCTTCGCTACCAAGAACGCGCGGCCACCTTGTTGGGCATGGCGCTCGGTACAAGCGGTCGCATCTACATGTTACTCCTGCTGATGATGCTGCAGCTCTGACGAACCACCAGTGCGTTTAGTGGAACACCACAAATGATTCAAAACGATCTGAACGGAGCAGCAGACCGTTAACGCAGGCGTGGTTGTCCAAACAGTTCTACAGATGCCTCAATAGTTTCGTCCAACCCCGGCTAGTCGTAGTATCGGCCGATGGTAGGCCGACCAGTGCCCAGCGTTCCTTGTCAGTTCGTCCGGATATTTGAACGAACTCAATAGACTAGATGATGCGTTCGGGTAGTACTATTTTTAAGAACCATCGATCGGGGCCGGTTTTCTTCCTCGGCCGAACAACTACACGTCGTTCGCCGCCGCCGTCGGTGCCGTTGTTGGACAGCAGCGATCGGGCCAAATGATACGATACGGTTCACCGTAGCCATATGCTAAAAATATGCAAAACGAACACCAAAATAACGGAAAATATTCAACCCCTCGTGCGTTTCTGCGAGCCAGCCGCAGCCCCAACAAATATTAAACGCTTATGTACAGGCGGCAGATGCGCTCTATTTTCCTTTCGTTTCATGATCGTTTTGAAGTAACGATTTCGATAACCACAAAAACCAACAAAGACAAACGTCATCAACACGCAGTTGACAAAAAAAAAATGGCACACAACAGTGATGCATTGATCGGTCTTTTCATGATCACTTCAAGCAATCACAGGTTGCTCCTGTAGGGTGTCGAACAGAAGAGATGCTACAGATAGGAAAGTATTCGCCATTACACCGTTTCGGGTGCTTGTTTGAATCTTTCAAGCAGTAACTGTGGGTAATTTACGGACCCTTGCTGCGGATACGTACACCAATGCATCTGGTCCAGGGTTAACATTCTGTTTAGTGATCTATGTTTACTGGAATTCGTTCCAGAGCGTTCCCGGATCAGCTCATCCGGGAATCTAGTTAGTAAGGTTTATTTATACTCAACAAACATTACGCTGCTGTCCTAGTTTATGGAGCACCAGTTGTTTAGAGCATGCAAGTAGCGGTTGAAGCAGTAGTAGTAGTAGTAGTGTTTTAAGGTCACGGATATTGCCAGCAGCATGAAGCAAAGTGAACATGATTCTGTAACGAGCAAATCGTTTTGATCATTCAATGATTAGGATAGAAATTTAACTTATTGAAAACTGGTCAAATTATTGTGTTAGATTTATTAATTGTAGACTACACTAGCGATTCACCTTAAGCAATTCAGTAATTGTATACAACGATGTGTCAAGGTGCGTTTTCTCGTTGTTCCTGTTGAAGTTTTTCGTGATGTGTTGTATTTATTACACGATTGAACCCATTACGAGCGTAATAAGATCCTCATCACGCTTCGAGTGTATTTAATAAGTTTGGCTAGCGCTATTATTAATTCCAATTGTGCAGTTTTACAGCAAAACGTTCATCAATTTAAGCATTAAAGTATGAACAAAATATCAAAGTTAAATACCACAAAATGCTACGTACATTTGGTAAAACAGAATGACCGTTAAGGTTGGTTTTATATTGTATTAGTAAGATACAAGTTATTATAATTAGTAGACAATACCTTTAAAAACAACAAAACTAAAATAAAAAAAAACATTCTAGCGTATAGCAATTACAACAAGAAATGCTACTATTATTCTGGTGAGGATAAATAAAACATTATACAAAGAAACAAATATTTGATGTAATGGGCAAGTGCTAACAAAACATGTTAATATATCTTGGTTGAGGGGCGACCCGGTGGTAGATGCGACAGCGGCGCCAGTCTTCCCACGGCCGGACTGAGGTTCAAGTCTCATCTGGGCCGTTCCCCCATAGTGAGGACTGACTATCCAACTATGCGGTAACAGTAAGCCAGGAATGGCAGGCATGACCTAAGAGGTCGTTAGGCCAACAAACAAGAAGATATCTTGGTTGAACTTTAGGTATGAAAAGGGTATAATCATATAACATAACGCATTTTCAACAAGATATTCAACGCAATTCCTAGTTATTAACACCTGTTTCTATAAATATGGAAAACTTTTGTAAAACCCGTTAAATTGTAGTATTCATAATCGTTTGCCAGTAATGTCGAGAAAAAATATCAATTTGTTGATTCATCCAAAAACTTGGCGTATAACAGAAAAAAATGGATAAACGGAAAAGAACAAAGTAAAAACAAGTTTTGCTTTATCAATTTATTATCAAATCGGTCTTAAATAAATATCTCTGTAAACAAATTGATATCATCTGACCTGGTTTATTCTATAATTCATAACAAATGAAATCTTTTTCTTCACGTTACGCTTCTACTTCTTGCATGTCAAAGCCTGGTTATGTTTTGTTGCAGCCTCAAATCTTATAACTGTATCTAGCACAAGTTTACGATAACACGGTGTCTAGCCGTCATTTTGGAAATTAAATAAATAAATACATAACATAAGATAAGTTCAATTGTATTGTTTATCAAACTTACACATGATAAACCACTTACAATGTATCAATTTTTGAATTAAATCGATTGCAATGTTTCAGCATTTTTTTCGTTTTTTCACATAACATTTCTTTTTGCGACTATCTCAAACCACCATCTTTTGCTAAGTTTTCCTTCGAACCGCTTATTTCACAATTGCTGCCAATCGGAACGATCGAAACATAGGCGGCAACTTTCATGAAATTGTGAAACTTTATCTACTCTACAACCATTGTTCAAGGTGCAGTAAAGCCGGTGTCATTTGTCTTTTACTTTCTTCTCTTACTTTGTACTATGCCGGACAGTGGTACCACGTCTATCCTTGTTTTTGCTTTGGCGTAGTGAGACACACAGTCACAGTCGTACGATGCAAAGTCGAAGTCATAAGAAGATCAAGGAGCAAAAGATATTCAGCAGTACGAAATACAATTTGTGCAAACTCTTCGTGGCCCCCGCGGATGACCTCGGTCTACGGTTTGTGGTTATGCGTGTGAGGTATGACACACGAGTGGTCATTCCCAACAGGCATTTGAAACCTTCACCGACACGATGCCAGAAATAGCACCCGGCACCGATCAGTGCCGACGCTCGCATGCTTCGCTCTCGCTGTTTTGCGTGAAATTTTGTAAATGCTTGCTGCTGAACAAAGATAATGCCTACGCGACAAGTCCACGAAAGTCGAAGCACGAGCGGTTTTCAAGTTCTAGCAAGAGTTCTAACAAATTTAAAGCTGATCGGTTCGTGGGGATTTAATAAGGCACTGTGTAGGGTGCAGTATTACCGTTTCTACCATTGTTTTATACCGACAATGTTCATCCAAAGAATTCGTTATAGTTCAACTTTTGGGCAATGTTGTGCTGTGAACTAGATCCGGATTGTTCATAATAATAAAATAGAAAGATACATTCGGAAACAGCTTAGTTGCTGTTATAAAAAGAACTTCTATCATTTTCCATTATTACAGTGTTTTTTCTGATCATAAAATAAGGACCTGGTAACTCCATGATTAAAACAATATGTAGCACGAGCTACAACATCAACGTAGATTGCTTATACAGTTTGTTATATCAAAACACTACATTGTTTCAAACATGAAGACACTTGTTTTTTGTACGGTGTTTTTTAGTGCTCCTAATATCCTAAGTATCATAGTATCATCTCCTAATATCATAAGTATCATAGTTGTCTTCCATATTTATATAACATTATAACAAAACTAATTCATTTTCAACCATTCTGCACCTGAGTACGTGAGTTTTACACCAAAGAAACACACACATGTTAGCATCGTGTACATCACAGGATCTAACACAATGACGAGCTCTAGGAAACGTGTACATTGACCTCATTATAGCACAACGAATGAGAAATGTTATGTTTGGATGAAGGAATGAGCACGATAGTTTAATTAATCCGAACTCCATAGATCATACGTTACTTAGGCAAAGCATATCATTTGTTTTCAAACTTAAACTAGAATCGTAGAAATTGCTATTGACTTTAATTTATTAATTTTATTTATATGGCGATCCGAATCAATCAAGGACTATGTTATTAATTACGATATCATGCGAAGAGCATGTAAATAATGCTAGTTCATCAAGTTTTTTTCAAAGAGCGTACACACTTTTCAACATTTTAAATTTTCCCAGTTACCCTTAACATACTGACGTATGTTCTGAGCGATACAAAATAGGATATCGATCACAATATAAAACATATTGTGAAATGGCAAAACGTTGCGCAATGGATTGGTAGCTATTATTGCTTCAAGTACGCGATTATATCATGTGCAGTAGATTAAAATTATCTTAAACCAAAGAGAGAAAAAAGCAGAGCAGCTATTACAACTGACGATGGTAACAATTGGTATAAACTGCAGCTATACAATTTACATTACTACCTAGGCCGTGACACACACCAATCTTACCATTCCGGACGCGCTAGCCAAATGTTTATGTATTCTGAGATTTATTGATCAGACGTTTGCGAATAATTATCACAAACACCGGCATGTAATCGTACGCCAACGTAGCAGACCACTATGTTTACGGCAGCAAGATAGAGAGAACAACCGAGAGAGATAACATGCCCGATGAACAGAAATACTGGCACGGATCGTCTCTCCAACCATGACCGTGATCAGTTGATATTTTTGGACGAACGAAAACAACGCAAAAAAAAACTGCCACATATTCAACACATACACATGAAAATTCGTAAAGTAAGCGAAACACGGCGCCTGTAAGATAGCAGTAAAGAATACGAATAAAAATATATTGTGTAATAGAAAAGTGAAGAATGCAAAAATTTTACTGCAAAAAGAAAAATTGCAACGTACCTAATTATCACCGGCGGTAGCAAATTGGTTTCGGATGCAATCTTGCAGGATGTTATGTAATTCATCCCCAAGATACCCAAGTAAATAAATGTGCATCAACACAGTTTCGCATCCATTAACAGATGAATGGTTTTCAGTCGTATTTGAAAGATGTTGTTGGTTTTAAATAAACTATTTACAATACCATTAAGTTTACGATGTTACGAGAAACAACAAACTTTACCAGTTTCCCAGATTGTGAGGCAATAATCATCGTGTGTGCGAACTTCCAGCCATTCCAGGAGGGTAGAACATAAACAGAAATTAATTTCCAACAGTATACATTATGGTTACGGTTGTGGGTCGTATAGATTTTACTGCATTAAATTATAAAAACAAAACTAGCGAAATACGATCTGTCATATGAGAGAATAACAAAGATAAATACAGATTCAGATAAAAAAAAAAACAAAAATAATAGGACAAATTCTTTGTCCAACTTACTGGACCAGACTTATTCTGGAATGCTAGTTCATCCAGGCCATTAATTGGCTTACTAGACTAGTCGACACCAGTTAGCTGGATAGCCAGTCCGCACTGCGAAAAAGTCAATTAGCTAATTGGCATGTTGAGTTTTTTAATCGTATTGGCTTTCTACAGAATTTTTATAAATTAACATTCATGAACGATTGATGAACATCATGAATGTCTCGTCTTTATGGCATCCGTGAAAACTTGAAAACCCTGATTGTGCAACATCTCTATAAAATTAATTGTTATAGAAGTCGTTTCCAATCATATTCACATTGATCATACTCAATCTGAATTCCTGGCGAAGATGAGCTTCTAAAGCCTCATGTTTATTTTAAATTTATCAATTATTAATGCTCCTATGTTCCTTTTCATGCTTACCAAAGTAGCTTCTAGACTTTGAATGCATTTACTTTCACTTAACTGTCATACATTTCATGCCCGGGGCATAAGGAAATTAACAAGGAGGAAATGGTTTGTAACGCTTATGAATTTGGCGATGGTGGTCTAGCCACCGTATTGAAAATTAAATAAATACTTTTATACATTTGAATATTTTACCATTGGACTTTAAATAAATAAATAAAACACTTCAATACATTTACTTTTTTTTACTGCAAAGAAAAACCATCCCTAATATAGGCTTAATTGTGTTTTACGGATTCCATCATAGTTGCAGGCGGTCTAGCATTAAAGTAAGTTAAAATCCTCACAAGTTTATCCATTTATTTCGGTAAAAGGTAACTATGCAAGTTAACAGTCAATTTCAATATATGAAATTTGTTGAAATAATGTAGTATCAGACGATTAACTTACATTGAATGCGAATAAACATTGGTCATCTTATCTGGTACCTTTTTCGTAGAAGTTTTTACCTCTCATTAATGATGTTTTTACACCAACATATGTCAGATAATCTGATTTCAACATTCACAATTCTGAACTGCAACTTTGGAATCAAGGCTACAATTTGTAGCACTAAGCTACTCAAAATTTAGCAACGAATTCGAACGTAATGCGTAACTGCAATGGACACACGCAGAGTCTAATCAATATTTCCAACCATAAAAGTTTGAAACTGACATTTTTCAGCTTACAGTGTTTCTCACTTGATAATGCAAAGTTACCTATGATTTTTGCAAACGCTACATACGATTTCGTATGGAGCGTTTGCAAAAATCATTGGTAACTTTGCATTATCAAGTGAGAAACACTGTACTTCATACATATTTGTTTTATTTTAGTTCACGAATCTCTAATTTACTGCATTGTATAGGGCAACCTTTCTAACCATAAATATTAAAACCTGTAATAATGTCTAATCGCTCCGTAACGTAGCGAAACCGACCTACCTAAACACCACTTCGAAGCGCTTTGTTGATGTGCACAGCACAACACAGTTTGGCTCAACTAAAACAACACATCTTCGCCTAAATAAAGCCAAAAATGTGTTACCATCCGCTCTAGCAAACTATTTCCTATTTTTGGCACAAATCATAATCAAACAACCAAACCCATTGGCGGCTACAATCAGTCGATGCAGTCAGCCGTGTGACTTTTGGCAAGTTCTGCAGCTTACTTGCGCATTGTCAGGTGCTGACTCGTCATCGAAATGTGTGAGCAACGTGTACGTCGAGATGCGTTCGCATCGCGACCTCCTCCACTCGAAACTCTACCTTTCCCCTTCTGCTTACGATGGCACGCAGCTTCAAGCATCGATCAAGCAAACATGGTGTCGCTGAACCTGATGAGTGATCAGCGTATCGATCGACAAGCTTGTGCCAATCCGTTAACTCGGTCGATCGTTGCAAAGTGCAAACAAATTGAGCCATCATCCATTGGGTCGACGGAATGATAAGTCTGAGTATCGTCGCGCACAGTAGAATGCATTTTGTACAGCATCACTGCAAAGAGTGTAGCAGTATATTATTCGGCCGGCAATATTCGGTCGGTTTGTCCGTGTTGAAACGGAAACCGGTCCACTCTCAACCACTGATGGAAGAAAAACGAAGTCATTCCGTGGACCAAAATAGAACCTTTGCCTTTCGAAAAACACCAAACACCCGTCTAAATTATAGCTGCGAAATGCCACCGTTGGATTTATTTCGGTTAGAATAATATCTCAACCAAACCAGCAGGACCGTTCTCCTGCTCCAGCCAACTTTTCCGACACGAGATTTTCCCCACGCCACACGGTAGGCGAATAAGAAATTCTGACACCGACTCAATCATAACGTGTACATGTGCAGGCGGGAGCAGCACAACCGTAACGGAGCATCAGGTTGTATCGGATTGCCGGTTCGCTGCGCTGTTATGAATGATTTTCTTTCTTGCTCTGTAACAGCATAATTGCAGTGGATGAGCCCACGAATCAGATGTGTGTACTCTGCCAACGACCATCCTCGCACACGTCTAGTCAAAAACACATTTCTAGAGCAATGAAAAAAGGAAACCCATCCCGACTGAACGTGGCGATTGCGAATCACCATCGCTGCGAAGCAAGCTAGTGAACGATGTGCGCGCTGTAAAAATAGTTCCCTCACGCTAAAATTAGTGTCATCTGCGATCTGACTACTAAAACTAAACTGTAGCTTCGATACCGGCCGCGCTATACCGATGCCACCTCGAGCAAGTCAGTGTCTGCTGGTTCGTAATATAAACGTCACTAATTCAAGACGATTGCAGGACGGCTGTGAAGTAAACATGTTTTTTTTTTGTTGTTGTTGTTGTGTTGTGCTACCCGTCCGACACACTGGCTGCATATGGGCGAAAACAGTGCAGGGACGCACGAGTCACTCACCACACTCGCTGACCATTGCTGCGTGTGGCAGCCGCGACGGGGTAGTGTCCGGGATTTGAAAGAAATTAAACAAATGTCATTTTTCTTCGCTCGGTGGGCAATTATGACGAAGGAAGCGACGAAGGAGCGAACGCACGGTCTGAAATACATGGAAGATGATTTATCGCGTAATGGACGATGGCACCGTTGAGCTAGCGAGAAACTGAGTGTTGCCAAAATCTGATGATTCAGGGCTTGTCGATGGTGCATGCAAATTCTTTATTTGAGAGTGTAAGTGTGAAAAGCTTAACTTTTATTTTACTTTCGCGGATTTATCTATTTTTCTTTTTAAGTCGGAATTAAATATTCGCTTCGCAAGAGGGAATCGGATTGATTAGACTCAACCAAATAAAAATCGATCGAAAAGGTTTTCACCTATTCCACCTCAACCGGGTTTCGCCTGTCATTCTTAGGTTCCTTAACTTAAGTGGATAGTCTGGATAGTCAGACCTATGTAGGACATTTGAAAATATCAGCTATTTCTCTTCATAGAGTAACACATAACACACATGAGCTAGTAGTAAAATATAAAAATTCATCACAGAAGCAAGCTAAAGCGCAAATAAAACGCCTGAAATATAATTATTCAAAGAAATTACTTCTTCTCAGTTCCTCCGGAATACGTACTATTATGACTTATATATATATTTTTTAGATAAAGGTTACATTTATTAACATAAATAATTACATGCCCGGGATAAGCGAAATAACAAGGAGGAAATGCCTTGTATTATATTAAATCTCCACTTGCAGTGGTAAAAATACGGCGTCCAGCCGTCATATTGGAACATAAATAAATAAAAATAAATAATTACCAAAACCCTATTGTGTGAATCTCCTTGATGCTGCGGATGGTTTTGCAACTTCTTCTTCTACTTCTTCTTTGACACTACAACCTCGAGAGGTCATGGTCTGGCATTACTGGCTCTCTATGACTTGTTGTATATTCTAGTAGGTTAACTCTAGCAATACTTATGTCTCTTGTTTGTTTGTTTTTTAATGTTTATTGTAGTATGTTCTGCACGGTAACACCGATGTGCGCCAGTCGCTTTTCTGGCCTCAGACGGTGGCAAAATACCCATCTGAAGTACTTGAAGTTGTAACTGGCGACGCCTTCGTCGGCGGGATGCTTGCGTTCGATGCTGCGGTAACCTAACAAAGTTATCGTAGCTCTCGGATTCAGGTGTTTCGCCGGCGACTGGGTCGCTGTTTACAACATCAGATTGTAGACCAGACGGTGAGATGAGCATGCCGACAACATAATACTGGAAAGCTGCGGCAAGTTCGCGCAGTACTATAAGCCAGCCAGCGAAAACCCATCAGGAGGAATGTCCCCATCCTGCAGCCCACTCTACCGAGCCCACCCGGGTTAAGGTGCACTTCAACGGCGGGAGAAGGAAATGTCTCCCACCCAGATAGTATATAAGTAAAAGAAATATTAATGTTAGATTTAAGAATAGTCTTAAGATATACGTCCTGGCCGTAAGAACGGAATATAAAAAAAAAAACTCTAGCAATACGGCCAGACCGCAAAAAAAACAAAAAGATTAACTCCGACCAATTCCGCTAGCTGACTTCGGCCGCGTCGGTCTTTACAGGGCAGAACCAAGAATTGAATCCCATCAGCTTCCTCGTAGTTCCAGCGGGCGGCCTGGTGGTATATAAGATAGCGGGTCTCCACCGGGACCGGGATAAGGTCTCCACACGGCAGGAACGGGATCGAATCCCGTCCGGATCGCCTCCCCGTACGCAGGACTGGCTATTTAGCTACGAGTAAAACCAAGTCATAGAAAGCTAGAAATAACAGGTCCTACGACCTACTGGGATTGTAGAGCCAGAGAACAAGAATAAGAAGAAGAAGAAAAAGAAGAGGATTGACTATCCAACTATGCGGTATCAATAAGTCTAGTTTGCCATTAGATATCCGGCATATCCCTGGAGGTCGTTAAGCCAAGAAGAAGAAGATTTGATTAACTAAATTGCTGCAACTATTCTGCTAATATTAAAAGATTTCGAAGAAATTCAGTCCCACTTACCCGAACTAGAAAATAAACTTAACGAAAATGTGTCAGTCAGTATAACGAATATTCAGTCAGAGGTAAGTAAATAAAAAACCTACATACCTATAATTCAAACGCACTTACAATTAGATACAAAAACCTGTATGTATATACCTGTATATTCACAACAATAAGATACATGAGTGTCATACAGTGCGTAACACAACTATAGGGCCTCTTGTTTTTTGAGAATAACTGGAAAAGTTGAGAAGATAGATAAAATTGATGTTCTACAAAGTTGTAGAGAATAAAAAAATACGGGTTTTTATGTATTTTGACTCTGCTAATGGGGTAGGACCCGAGACCCTGCAAAGGGTTACATAGGCTCTCCTACTCAACTCCTATTCCGTCACGTCCCCGTCGTGCAGAGTGGTAACCTGCTTCACCGTATATCCAAGCTTGGGTAAACGGGCCAGTCCCAACCCCTTGGGCGGATGGTGGAGCACGGCTGAACAGGAGGGGGGTGGGCA
>KZ061993.1:21278-35308 GCA_002091835.1 Anopheles maculatus
GGCTCGTCTCAACACGGACTCCCTAAAGGACAGTCATGTCCAACAGGCTTTCGAAGCCGCTTTAGGTGAGGCTCTACTACCAACAAACGAGTACATAACTACGAGCGAACGGTGGAACGCTCTAAAAACAAAGATAATCAACTGTGCCAATACCACACTCCCACCACGTCGGGACAACACCAGATCTGGCTGGTTCGACGATGAATGTAGACAAGTGACCGAACGTAAGAACTGTGCATACCGAGCAATGCAACAGCGGCATAGAACGCGGGCATGCGCAGAGGAATATTCACGGCTCAGACGAGAGGAAAAAAGAGTTCACCGCACCAAAAAACAAGCATGGGAAGACCAACGAGTGCGGGAACTTCAAGAAATAAGAGTGCGTCACCGACCAGGAAGAAAGTTTTACCAAGAGATAGCAGGCCACCGAAACAACTTCAGACCTAAGGTGACCTGCTGTCGGAATAAGGATGGAAATCTGGTCAGTTACCAGCCAGAGGTCCTCTCGCGATGGGCTCAGTACTTTGATGAATTATTAAATGATCAGTTCAACGAACAGCTAGAGGCTCCACTAGCAGATGATATCATGCTACTGCCACCTAGCATTGAAGACACACGAAAGGCCATCCGTCGGCTCAAGAACAACAAGGCACCAGGTACCGACGGAATAGAAGCCGAGCTGATCAAAAACGGAGGTGCAGCACTCGAACAGGAAATTCATCAAATCATTACTGAGGTATGGGATAGCGAATCGATGCCTTGTGATTGGAATCTCGGCATCATCTACCCCATATACAAGAAGGGAGATAGGCTAGAGTGCAGCAACTACAGGGGTATTACGGTGTTGAATACCGCCTACAAGATTCTCTCCCTAGTTATACAAGACAGGCTTGTCCCATTCGTTGAAGAGATAGTTGGAAACTATCAGAGAGGATTCCGAAACGGAAAATCAACCACTGACCAGATATTCACCATGCGGCAAATCTTGGAGAAGATGGCGGAACAGCAGCTACACTCCTACCATCTCTTCATTGATTTTAAAGCCGCATACGATAGCATAGCCAGGGTAAAACTGTACGACGCAATGAGCTCATTTGGAATCCCGGCCAAGCTTACCAGGCTTGTACGTATGACGATGACCAACATCACATGCCAGGTGAAGGTGGATGGAAAACTCTCAGGGCCCTTTGCTACCACCAAGGGTCTGCGCCAGGGAGACGGGCTTGCTTGCCTCCTATTCAATCTGGCGCTAGAGAGGGCCATCCGAGACTCGGAGGTGGAAACTTCGGGGACCATCTTCTATAAGTCACTCCAGATCTTGGCATACGCTGATGACATAGACATCATTGGTTTGAGGCTCTCCTATGTAGCAGAAGCTTACCAAAGGATCGAGCATGCGGCACTGAACCTCGGGTTGGAGATCAACGAGGCAAAAACCAAAATGATGGTGGCACCACCAGCGGCCCTGCTAACAAACACTGATTTACGCAGGGGTGATGTACAGATAGGTGATCGCACCTTCGAAGTCGTCCAAAACTTCACCTATCTGGGTTCAAAAGTCAGCACCGACAACAACATAGACGTTGAGTTGCGCGCAAGGGTGCTGGCTGCCAACCGGTCATACTACAGTCTGAGGAAACTTCTCCACTCAAAATACCTGTCGCGACGGACGAAGCTGGGACTGTACAAAACCTTTATAGTCCCAGTACTCACATACGCCTCTGAGACATGGACTCTGTCCAAAACTGACGAAACCCTCTTAGCCGCGTTCGAGAGGAAGATGCTCAGAAGGATTTTTGGCCCCGTATGTGTGGAAGGACAATGGAGGAGCCGCTACAATGACGAGCTCTATGAGCTGTACGGTGATCTTACCATCGTGCAGCGAATTAGGCTCGCCAGGCTCCGGTGGGCTGGTCATGTCATGAGAATGGCACCGGACGACCCAGCCCGTAAAGTCCTTTTAGGCCGTCCACATGGACAGAGGAGGCGTGGTAGGCCCAAACTGAGATGGAGTGATGGCGTAGATGCGTCCGCCAGAACGGCCGGGATATTGGATTGGCAGACGACGGCGCTAAACCGTGAGCGGTATCGAGGATTGTTGCAGCAGGCCAAGACCGCGAAGCGGTTGTAGCGCCTGATAAGTAAGTAAGTAAGTATGTATTTTGCATATTTTTACGCACACTAATACTATTTCTTTCTCTGGGTTGAAAATTGCTCCTTGTTACATAACTATAAGGCTTTGTTTTTGATGCAAACTATCATTTTAAAAATCGGTAAAAATTACAATTAGTAAGAAAGACTCCCGTAAACGTAAAAATAATTTTAAACAATTTTTTTAATCGTTTGGTGAACTCATGCATGCTACTTTCATTTATAGTATAGTATTATTATTTTTATAGTTTTTTTCTTGTGTATATTTTGGACTAATTATTTTGGAGCATGAAACTACAAAAAATACTTTTCCAAATATGTATAAACATCCCTGGTACAGTACCCATAGCATGTGCAGGAGCCAAATAAACGTACTTATAAATAAGCCTTTTTGCAGTGTAAATTGATTGAAGTGCCTCGTGAACTTCGAAAACCAAAAATAAAAATATTCAAAAAATGGGACATAATGAGAAATATTAGGGAATACCAAAAATATTTTTTACAGATTTTTCCTACGATCAGCGACTGCTGCGCACTTCCCTCTTTTACTGCAACAGAAGCGCGCGTAAACGTTTACGAACAGTACAAGCGAAACCATCTACAATTCTCTACAACTTTGTAGAACATCAATTTTATCTATCTTCTCAACTTTTCCAGTTATTCTCAAAAAACAAGAGGTCGTATAGTTGTGTTACGCACTGTATAATATATTGATCGGCAAACTCATCGCAGTAAAGAATCAAGCATCAACACGATAAATTATTGTTAAAGAGCTTAATTGAAAGATTTAAGTAAAACAACTTAATTAGGTTTTAAGTAACAACTTAAAATTATATCTAGACTCATTCAAAGTTGTCGACAAGAAAATAAATCATCTTCGGCAAAGCATCACAATGCAAGAGACAAGAAGTCGCATGCACCTCACGAGCCGCACTTTTCCGACCGCTGGTATTGTGTAATGGATGCATGGCAGTGAATGCTAAACATTACAAGCATCAAATCATTAAATTATATTTTACCTTACCTCAACTAAAGACTGTTTTATGTTTACCAAAATGTGCCCAGGAAGCAAGCTCCGCTTTTCCTTATGAAGTAACATAAATCTAATTTAAGTTTAGCAATCATCAACCCATAAACGTTTCTGGAGTTAAAAAGCTGTACTCGACATTTCGCTTGAAAGGTTGAAAGCATTTAAAGCAATTCTAAGCTTTTGTACCACACGGAAAACATCGTTTGATTGTTTCAAATATTTTTTGAACTTCTTCTTCTTTCTTGGCCTAACGACCTCTTTAGGTCATGCCTGCCATTTCTGGCTTACTAGACTTATTGATACCGCATAGTTGGTTAGTCAATCCTATCTATGGGGGAACGGCCCAGATGAGACTTAAACCCCGGTCCTGCCGTGTGAAGACCGGTGCCGCTGTCGCATCACCACCGGGCCGCCGCGCAGTTCAAACATTTTTTGAACTATGTTTATCTAATAATAAATGCTGATTGTGACAATACGGCACCATGCCGTAATAATGGATAAATAAATAAAGAAATAAATGCTGATTGCCATCGAATTAAATATATCTCATGAAATAATAAATCTACAGCTGAAAATCATGTATCATGAGCCTAGGATGCAGCATGATCATCGACCATTCAGTCCGTAATGCATGTACAATTCTTTCTTCATTCTTGCAAAAATAAAATATACAACAAAAAGTGCAACCTACTTTCAATGGGTGTCTAAGACTTCGGAAATTTCTAGTCCATAAAAAACACAAACAGGAAAAGTCACGCTTACGCATCATACACTACCCTCATTTCAAGTGCCATCACTGTCAACGACGGACAGGTTTTCCACATTCAAGGTCTTGCGGCTTGCAGGGAATTGGTATTTTTATTGTTATTTACGTAAGTAAGGATTTCACTTTCTCTTTAGAGATTTTCATTCGGCACTTACACGGCTTATGTCATCGGTAATGCTGCGTCACCAAGATTTCGGACTTCATTCACTAAGGGATATCACTTTGTAACATGTTTTCCAAACAAGGTTAATAGAGCTTCCAAAGAAGGATATAGTTAACTTTAGTTTTAGGCATCATTATACTAGTTTTGGTAAATATTTTATGTGTAATTTGGAATGATGGGAATACTAAAGAATGAAAAATATTTACATATAACGTAACTTTAATAACAACATAAACATTGTAAGCAGTACAAGTTTTTCTCACATACAGGTGACTAGAAATTCCTATGGAGTTTAACTGTACCACATGATAATAAAATTACTTTTGTTTTGTTATATATTCACGAAGTGTTGAAACTAAGCTTGAACCAACACATTGCCCTAATAATCCTACTCTTGTAACTACTCGTATTGTACTTCTTCTTTTGTTTATACCCGTATAGCTGGATAGCCTAGGATAGAAACAGTCTATTTTCCTAACTATATTACAGATTTCTTTCTTTATGTAAGTTAAAAGTAAAATTATAGTAGTTATTATCGTAAATCTGTCATTAGTATTAGTCCAGTAAAAGTATAACAGTGTAGTATTCTGTAGCATTATTTACACTGTTCTACATCTCAATTTTAGAAAGAAATCCCTTTCGTTTTGTTTCCTGAGCTCATTACACCTGACACCACAATATCCCTGACACCATTCATCAACAAAACAGGTTGTAGTGCAACGAGTCGGTTTTGGTAAGACTGGCATTTGTTTTTTTTTTTTATTCTTCTTTCCAACGAACAAACCCCCAAACGCCTCCGTCTATGATGAACGATCTATTTTCACTGTGCTCCGGAATTGAAATTTCCACAGTAGCGCTAATAGCCGCCAACGCTTTCGCGAGGCTTTTCGTTCAGTTCTACCGCTTGACGTAGCAGTGAGAGCAATGCTGTACACCCATC
This sequence comes from Anopheles maculatus, assembly GCA_002091835.1. Taxonomy (NCBI): domain Eukaryota; kingdom Metazoa; phylum Arthropoda; class Insecta; order Diptera; family Culicidae; genus Anopheles; species Anopheles maculatus. Next base: position 26,329 of record KZ061993.1, read on the forward strand.
CCGTCCAAGCCCGTACTGTGGTCGTTTTCATTTCAAACACCACAGCATCTCAACCTGGTTGCTCATTTCCCGAAGCTGCGCCTACGACTCCCCGGTCTACGTCATCTTTCCATTTACCGCCCAAGCTCGTGCGATCTGACGGCCCATATTCGGCAAGGAATGCCAATAGTCGTATTTATAATCAGTGTTTGTTGTTCACTTTAACACATTTTTGTTACCGCCACAGAGGTTTGGGAGCATTTTCGTTCATATTATTTCTTCCACGCTTCTTACCATCTTGGCCCGGACCTTCGGGCCGTCACTGTTTTCCCGAACCGTATCATACTCGGTTGGCGCTAACGGCATAAAAACGGTTCACGAACGAATTCTTCGTGTCAGCGTTTACCCATCTTAAAACACACCATCTGTGTACGCGTTAAAAATTCATTTTGATCATTACGTGAAGCAAATTCTCCCTTTCTCATGGATGTATAGAGCGTGGTCGCGAAAAATGTGGTCAGGCAATAGGAGAAAATTTTCTACCATTCTACCACTATCACAGCCGACGATCGGTAGGAAAAACTTTCATTCAACTTCGGGATGAGTCTTTTTTGTTCTTGTTGTTCTTGCGCTAACAAAGTTTTACAAAATACTCCAAACAAATGTGTTTACAATAAACTGGTGTAAAAATATGAAAGCTTAACATTTTCATACTTTTGCTGTTTTATATAAATTAATCTATGCTGTAAACCTTATGATTTATGGTTCAAATATTTTAATGTGTCTTTTTTGTACCTTAAGCAAGTATAAATAGTATACGCTATATGCATGATTTCTTATTTTACCATGAGAATAATAGTTAGTGTTTTACCAAAAAAGAGACTTGCAGAGACATCTAACGGCTGACTTGGTGTACAGCTTCGAAAGCTTCGCACACTAAAAAAACAAAATGTTTACTCGTAACTATGAATTAAAAATAGAATGCAGATGCTCGGTTGGATTCGAATCATAAACAAGCGAAACTTTATTGCTTTCTCGTTAACCTTCTGATGGTACATGCTTTTGGTACGTTATTCACCACTTTAACATAAATCACCAGTTAGGCTGGTGTCATTGCTTTGTCGTATACGATTTTGTCGTACGACTTTTTCAAATTTTGTATGGAATTTGACAGATAAAGTCGGATGACAGATTTGGTCGTACGACCAAATCAATCAAATTTGTTCTGGTCGTATACGACAAAATCGTATACGACCGAGCAATGACACCAGCCTTACGCATGATATCACCACATTGCCTTCATTTAGGCGTAAAAAGATAAATATTCACCATAATCTATCCGTGGTTCATTTTGTCTACTTGTTTTAATTCGACCAACATAATGTTTGCTATTGAATCAATTGGAACTTTCAAAAATAAATGAAATTATTATTGTTTTTACAACTTGAAACGCAATTCTTTACTTTGATTCACAAATTGTAAACCACTTTTTCTAGATACTCTTAACAACCATAGATTATCTGCTCGAAGCTTGCCGAACGTAGAACAGAAATACAAACTTTACGATAACATTTCCTATGAAACACAGTTCTTAGTTCGAAGGTCATTGGCATGCCATTTCTGGCTTCCTCGACTTACTTTGCTTGTATAGACACTGGCACTGTCGCTTTCAAGCTAACAATAAGCTCGAAACTTTAATGACAGATTGAAGTACTCATAGCTGATAAAGCAGTTCTGCATACAGCGGGCCGCCCAACCAAACGAGATTGCAATCCAGTCCGAGCGTGTTGTGCAGTTTAAACTTTGACTACCAGCTTATCGGCTGAATGATTATTCATCTTTCGTTTAAATGCCCATCATAATTAAGTAAAAGGCCGCTGTAAGAGTATGATCTAGGTTGAGTTGATTAGTGTATGAAGCGTTAGATTTCATTCTTCTCTCTAACTCACTATGCAATGATACAATATAGCATTCGTAATGTAGTAACAGCATTCGTATTAGTATTGGTTTCTGCTAAGATCACCGCTTAGCTTAGCATAGCTTAAATCACCGCGGTAATTAATTACATTTCACATAATTCACAAACCTTCACCTTTCCCATAGATTGAATGACAAAAAAACGCGAAAGTAGAATGTTCTTTCGTTTGATAGTCATGGGCGATAAAGCTTTTTATCATTTTCTCGAATCAATAAAATCTATTATGTGCGATAACATCGTGGTTGCATTTTCCATGTGCGTTGCTGCGCAGTGTATGCCAACGGGCAGGAAAATGCTTCAAGTATTAAGTCATTCGTGACTTGCATTGCTTCATGATTTACGATTTGTTTTCCAATAAGTACAAAAATTGCAAGTGCGTTGTTGTGATAAACCTTTGATTTATGCTCGAGATCATTTTTGTTTATCAACGATAACCGCTTATATAAAAGGTAAGTGCCTGGTGCTAAGCCATTGGATACACTGTGAAAATCGCACCAGTGCTCGTTCGAAAATCGTTCGCGTGTAAGGGTAGTGCTGAGAAATTCCACGATAGTTTTGAAAAATGATAACCCGAAAGTGTCGCCGTCAACTACTCGATCTATATCTACGATCGCATCAATAATGGTTAGTGTCGAGAAAGTACGGCACAAACTATGGAACCTACTACACGCGCTGTGTCACGATCCGAAGCGCCTGGTCCGTGGAATAGTGCTATTCATCTGCAGCATTGTCGTGATGTATCAGCTGACCGATTGCTTCAAGAAGCTGTGCAATCCACCCATCTCAACTCACTCCCGGTTCGATCTCAACGACTCCATGCTCTATCCCGCAATAACCTTTTGTCGCGAGCCGGCATATAAAGCAGATGTAATGGCGAAGTACAATCTGGCGATGCATCCCAAGTACACCAGTTCATTCGATCGGTTTCCCTTCAACGAGTCATCGCTGGAGCAACTGTTTGGCGAAGCGACCTACAACCATAGCGAGTTTTTCATCCAGCACGGTTTGAACGGTGGCACAAACAGTGTGTACAACTGTCCTTGCAGTTGAACTCCGTCATAAGTATCTTCGTTTAGTGATGTGGCCTTTTTCAATGTTGACAGATATAAACGTGGTGGAAAGTTTGCATTTGGATATGGGACGATGCTACACGCTGAATCCGCTGATCACTACAAAACATTCCTGGAAGGAGGCGGGCTACTCGATCATGTTGCGCCATGATACGAACATCACACGAGTAAGCGTCGGTGACACACCACCAGGCTGGCATGTGTTCATTCACGATGAAACCGAAGGGTTTGCTGGTAAGGTCCGTGTGCTAGTGACAAGGTATAAAGAGGATATTGCGGCGTAACTGATATTGTATTCATTACAAGTTTAAATGTAATTCGAACATCAAATCAACATGAACACTTTTACAATGAGTTCTAGTACTTCCGAGGAACTTTCATCCCACTTAAGCATAGCTTATCCTTTGGCTATTTGAATCTAAAACATATCTCTACCACACGGTGGTGCATGATTCACTCTCAAAAACAATGCATTTTAAATTTACATTATCAATACAAATAAACAAATAGTCACCCTGTAATGATATGCGTATTGCATACCTTCAGAAAACCGTATGCAATCGTCCGGTCGAGTGGAGTATTTGTTCCTGGAGGTCAACGAAGAAATGGAAATTCGTTTATCAACGCAACACTTCTTCATGTTGGCAAGCTACGAAAATGAATGCGTCGAATTTTCCACCGTAAGCTCTACCAGGGTACGTCGAAATTTTCTATTAGTGCCACAACATAGTTTTCACTAATGTCAGTTGTTATGCTACTTTTGGTCCTGTTAGTGCGGAGAAATTTGCCATTGGAACGCAGTGGTTGAATCAGTTGGATGCTCCGGACCTTGGATGCCAGGAATAGAGGCCCGGGACTGTGACAATGCCGAAAGTACAAAGCAACTGATTAAATTCTACCGACAGCTAGAGGATCTAGATGGGACACAGTGCGGGTGCTTTCAACCCTGCACCACCACCATATACACTGCTTCCGTGATGAATCGCAAACCATTCCAGATCAGTGTACCGGCTGCACAGCTAAACAAATAGTCACCCTGTAATGATATGCGTATTGCATACCTTCAGAAAACCGTATGCAATCGTCCGGTCGAGTGGAGTATTTGTTCCTGGAGGTCAACGAAGAAATGGAAATTCGTTTATCAACGCAACACTTCTTCATGTTGGCAAGCTACGAAAATGAATGCGTCGAATTTTCCACCGTAAGCTCTACCAGGGTACGTCGAAATTTTCTATTAGTGCCACAACATAGTTTTCACTAATGTCAGTTGTTATGCTACTTTTGGTCCTGTTAGTGCGGAGAAATTTGCCATTGGAACGCAGTGGTTGAATCAGTTGGATGCTCCGGACCTTGGATGCCAGGAATAGAGGCCCGGGACTGTGACAATGCCGAAAGTACAAAGCAACTGATTAAATTCTACCGACAGCTAGAGGATCTAGATGGGACACAGTGCGGGTGCTTTCAACCCTGCACCACCACCATATACACTGCTTCCGTGATGAATCGCAAACCATTCCAGATCAGTGTACCGGCTGCACAGCTATGGGTGTACTATACGTCAAAAATGGTGACGGTGAGTTTAAAACCAACCTTCTTTAGCTTCCTTAGCAATGGCAGTTCATACCATTTTATATATCCCTATTGCAGATTGTAGAAGAATTCCACGGCTATGATTTTAACCAATTCGTCTCCGATCTTGGAGGTTCTCTTGGATTTTTGCTCGGTTTGTCGGTTCTCGGGCTTATTGGACTGCTGGAGAAAATTGTGGAGCTGGTCTTCATTCGACGACTGTTGGCCGAAAAGCGCAAGAAGCAAATGGCTAAAGAAGTAGACAGCAACGATCCAACGCAACCACCACGATCTGAAGACGAGAACACTTCAAAACATTCGGACGATTCCAAGATGTCTGCTGAAAACGGACCACCTACAGAGTCTGATCTAAAACAGTAAAAAATATAACTAAAGCGTTGACTCTATGCTATTTCCGCATGAATAAAAAAATCAATCGAAATATGTGTACTCTGTCAACAATACTTTTTTTTCGTTGCATTTATACACCTCTATATTTAATTAGCATATTTATTCTTCTAGTTTGTTGAAATTATGGATTTTATAAAGAATTAAACTAATTAGGAAAAACCTATAGGTACTCTTTTGTATTATTTTTCACTTCAACTAAGATACAAAATGCTGGATAGTACAGTGATAATATTTCCCCCCATCTTTTTACTCCACGCACAACATCAATGGCAAGAAACTAGCTTTCCAATGACCAGTATTGTTTTGTAAACAGCGGGATTTCTGTAGGGTACGATATGCTACGCCGTACGATAACCACACGTGGGTATGTTTCCATCACGCACAGGGTGACATATACACACATCCAAACTCATCAATGTACGTTCGCTCGTGCGTAAAGAGAGCGACGCGCAGAATATATTGGCACCGGTACTCACACCTGACGGACTGCGCTTTGTTTAGTTGTGCCCCGGATTTGTTCACAACTTTACACGATACATTCTGGATTATGTTAAAAAACAGCATTTTTGCCAAACCCGATGAGTGTGTCCTGGTCCAGATCAAACAGAGGAGAACACAGATTCTGCTCGACAAAAACAAAACCTCCAAACAGCATAACCAACCGTGAGAACGATCGCTCAACAGCGTAGGCAAAGCGAGAGAGAAGCAAACATCGGCCACATGCATATGTGTGCGATCGATCGTTCGCACCGTGGCGCTGACAAACGCGACGATCCGGTTTGATGGGGTAGCTTTTTCTCAATGGAGGAGATCCGCCACCAAATACTTTCCATTCCAACGACGTCAATCGTTGTTTCGCAGTCGACGAGAGCGGATCGCCACGTTTTTCGAACGCTGTAACTCAACACGTGAATCTCGTGATCGCAGTTCTGTGTTGTGAGTTTATATTTGGTGCTGCGTATCGCGGTTCTACATTCAGTTGCAGTGAGTATTGCAGGGCTAACTCGAGACAAATGGTCTACTGTTACGTGCAACGCACCAGTTGTTGGTAATTGAAGTTTTGAAAAGTGTGTGCCTGCCAGCAACAGTGGAATGTGTATACATCAATATCGGTTGAAACTGTTAACACATCTCTTTGCATGTGACCAAGGTGTTAAGAAATACAAACTATTTGCATGCACAATTTAATCAAACAACCTCCCACTCCGGTAGGAATGCGGAACATCGCTTTCCAAGAAATCGGCAAACAATGACCAGTGCCCAATGGTCCGCAGTTTGAAGACCGCTGTACCGTTATATTACGTGTGCCGTACCGGATGCCTGATGCAGACTTTTTGGCGAACAAATAATAGTGCCCACGACCATCCACTGCCGTACCTCGTGCCGCCACAATTTTGGGAGGAAATTCAAGCTCCACGCTTCAGCGCCGTGATCGCGGCAAGTTGGATTGGATGAGCCTAGCTAAATGTGGATCCATCTCTTCTTCGGGAAGCATAGGAGGAAACGGCAATTTGCCTGCACTGCCCGTAATAAGCTGCCCGGGCCACTGGCATCGCCGAAGTAGAAAGTGAAATTTCTCGTACATTATGATGCAGCCCGAGGGTGCGTTGTGGCTCAGTAGTGGGTAGCATCAACTACCGGCACTGTGATTTACACAATTGACCCTCGACATGTGCGACAGCACACTGTATGGTACACACATCATCGCCAGTCAAAGCGTCGTTCGTTAATAAGCAGTGTTGCACCAACAGTCAGTAACAGCATGGAGAACTGATTTGCACCTTGTTGATACATTTGCCCCATCCCATTAGGTTTGGGCTTCTGTGCCATCCCCAATTTTTAACGGCTCGACCGCCGTTCGTTCGAAAAAATGCTTGGCCATCTAAGCCAACAGTGGGGTGCAGCGTAAATTTCGTAGCTAATACTACTACCCATACATCTCTAAAAGGCCATCACTTCACATGCTGCCCCACCGGTGCTGCGACCTTCCCCTGGCGAGCGAAAAAACCTGTTTCTCCTGTTTGGCTAGATTTTGCCGCCATACAGCCACAACGACATGCCAGTCGTGCTGATGTTTCTTGTTTTTATTTTGCCCCTTTTTCATTCCTTTTGACTCCTTCACTAACATAGAGATCTCTTTATCTCTCTCTCTCTCTACCTTCTTTTGCTGCCTCTCTCTCTCTCTTTCTCTCTCTCTCTCTCTCTTTCTCTCTCTCTCTCTCTCTCTCTCTCTCTCTTTCCATTTATCTCTCTTTCTTTGTTTATTTACCTGTCTAACACTACTCGGATGCGTATCATATTGCGGGAGGATGTCCAGTTTAATTCATCCTTTTTTGCACTGCTCCGAAATTGATTCACTGCAAAATGATCGTCTTCTTTCTGTCTGCCTTTCAAACCCGTTTTTAAAACCTTCCTCAAAAGTCAAACCCCATCATCAAATCTGTCTAGACACTTTGCTTCTGAAGATGAGTTTATCTCAGTGTGTTTGTTTCCTCTTCGACATGTCCTTAACGGTGCACTCGTTGTTTGTCTTATATGCCTGCAACGTTCCCGATGTCCTTGATATAGCGTACCAATTTTGAGTTACGGCCTAGTCACTCCGACTATACCATCTCATTCATACATAAAATTGCGCTAACATGAAAGCTGACGCATGTAATTGGCTACAGGCCCTGAGATTCGTCCGGTGCATTTTTGCCAATAGATTTCTTTGCGGCGGTCTAGAAAAGACGAATCTATTCAAAATGAACAAGGCACGGAAAGTATATCTGCAAAATTGCATGTGTTGGTTAGGCACGGCTCACGAAACAACGTTCCCAAACCCGCTGGAGTTCCCATTCACCTCGAACAAACCGATCACCTAGCTTCTAAGTGGACGTGCCGTTTGGAAAGATACATTCAAACTGCAAGTCATCAATTCGAATATCGATCTCCTATACATCTAATCTTACCTTCAATCGTCGAACATCTACAAGGCATTAGACCGGTCGTCGATTGCAGGATGGGAAAGGCTGTGTTCAATATCTGGTACATGATAATACGCGATAATCTAGATGGAAGGTAATTTATCATCAAATTCCCCCGAATCAATCGATACAGTAATTGACAATACGAACGTTACCGTACTATAGCAAAAGTAGAACGCTCTTGGGTGAGCTTTGCTTTGCCATGTATCAACTATATGTACTGAACGGAAACCAATAATCCATTCACAAAAATTAAATGAAGAGGGTAATGTAATAAAATCAATCATTTGTCATGGTATGATTGCCACTCACTTCTAGGCCGAGAAGTTTCTTTTGTAGTATGACGAATTATACACAAAAGAAGGAATGATTCACAAGTTTGGAAAATCCTTGAATGGGTTATAGAAAACAAAAACCAACAAATGGTGAATTTCTCGTGTCTAACAATGAGTCATCTTTAGCATATGACTTCGTTTGATCGATTTTACTTCAATTGTTAATACGTGAAAGGATTTTTTTTTCACTACAAGAATTTATTGTGAAAGTGAAAGTAACTGCTGGTAGTTGATGTTTTTTTTACAAATCATCAAAATGTTATTATTACTATTTGCACGATTTACGATTTCCCATACATTACCTTAGAAAAAACATGCGTCAAGTATTTAAATTGTTTTCTTTTATACACTGAGCGAAATAAAAATAGCACCACCATGATTTTTGACGATATTTTCGAAATTTATGTTCTAATTGTAATTCTTTCAATACAACATGTTAGCGTAATCTATTTCTCAACTTTTCAATGCATAAAACTCGTATCATTGTAGAAAATTTATATTTAAACTGAAAAAAACACGAAAAACGGTGCGAAATAAAAATAGCACCACCATAGCTTTTCATAAATAGTTCATTATATTTTAACAAAAAAAAAACAAACTCAAATTTTCATACATTATAAGTAGTAAGTGTATGATCCATTCTTTAGAATTACTTCAATTAGCCGTGATTTC
>KZ061993.1:36491-61749 GCA_002091835.1 Anopheles maculatus
TACGAATGTTATGCATTCTAAAGTTGAGATATAGATTACGCTAACATGTTGCATTGAAAGAATTACAAATGGAACATAAATTTCAAAAATATCGTCAAAAAACATGGTGGTGCTATTTTTATTTCTCTCGGTGTATAAAAGCAAATCTGTGGAATATAGGCTACAGTAGTGTTATATTTGACGGTCTAGCCAGCGCATGTCGGCGAAATTAAAGAAGCACGTTTTTGCCTTCAACAGACATAATGATACTGCTCATGCATTCAGCTGTGGTAAACCGGCAACGAAAAATCCAGCACTGGGCAGCTGACCACACCTTCGACCAGCCTCATGCCTCACAAGCAAACGTAGACCCGTTTGAATTTAAATTTCGCGTCGTAAAATTAAGACTACTGTTGAAATTTCTACTGGACATCGGAATGACTACATCCACATAAAAAAAAATCTTGATGAATCTTCAAGGTGAAGTGAACCAATAAAAAAATAAATAAATGCAATGCAGAAGATATGCGAGACTGAACTCAAAGACATTATTGATTGTCAACTGAATACTTCAAAAGCAATCCCTAAACGGCAAAGGTCTTGAAATGTCTGCGTCATGGGTAAACGCTTGTGCGTTTTTATTTTCAGCTATGACCAGCAATGACCAATAGTATGCGACACACACGACGTACACGAATCACCGTATACTAGGCGAACAAATCAAAAAAGCTCACCGGCGGGAAACGACAGAAACTGTTGGTAAGGCGCTTGGACGGCAAACACAGACACCGTCGATAGGGGTGCCAACCCTTGGAAAGGCAAGCAAACACACTCACGAGTGACTGTGGGAAGGGAGCACGAAAAAGCAGTTCACCTTACTGCGCAAGTTCTTTTAATTTTTGGTCACTATCGTTTTCTTCTTGTTTCCTCTCACTATCATCCAGGTTGAAAGCCTGCTGGCGAGAAAGGTGGACGTTCCAACGGACCCGTACCCTACTACAGCGTGTCTTAGAGCTTCCGAGGGCAACGTGCGAGCGGTAAAGAATGATACGCCGTGCGATGCAGAGTGAAGAAGCAAGAGTGAACAACCGGTGCTTTGAGCAACTCTTGCCGGGATGCTGAAGGTTGGTGTACTCGAGTGCGCTGTATGAACGCGAGTGGTCGGCGGCAGTGGTTTGAGCAGTTACATTAGTACAATAGTAGTGGCTCGCACGGCGAACGACGACGGTGTCGGTAGAAGTGAGAAGTTGTTAGAGCGACACTACGACCAAAAGAGTTCTAAGTCGGTATTAAATTGTTCGCGAACAGTTCGCGTCATTCTGTGTTACGATCGCCTCTCGGTCGGTGGTGCTTGATTATTGATGCCTACAGTGCTGTACATTCGTCGACTACAGTGTTTAGTGTTAGTCCCCTTGTATAAATCATTATCAATCGAGTGTTCATAACCGTTGCAACTGATCTCGTTTGGCGTGAATCAAACACGTAGTGCCCTACAAATAATAGTGAACAAATCCTTCCTCCATATTGCAAGTACGATTGTTGTGCAAGTAGTGATCGCTAATACTAAGATGATTGGAAGCAGTCGAACGCCAGTGGCGTTGATTATCACCGCCAGCTGCTACATAATAGCACTTCTACCTGTACATACATCGGCCAACGACAACTTACGGGTGGCGTATCAATGGAAAGAAATCGATTTCGAATTTCCTAGTGCAGCCGAGCGACAGGAAGCGATCGATTCGAAACGTTACATCCCAGAAAATATAATACCGGTCGGTTTGGAGGTCTACAAGAAGCGACTATTTTTGACACTGCCTCGTTGGAAGGAAGGCATTCCCGCCTCATTAGGATACATCAATCTCAACGGTAGGTTTGGTCCAGTTTATGCAAATATCCAAAACAATATGGTGTAATCTAGTCAACTAACCACTGCATACGAAACTGGTATGATAAATTCGTGTAATTTATTCATTTTTACTCTGGCCTCGAGAGGAAGGCATCATCATAGCATTTGAATCTGAATTGACAACATTGCATTCCAGCCGGTATATCTATCTATGCACGGTTGAGCTGGGTGTGTGTGGTAGAGTTCAAGGATGATCGTGTTAGTTGCATTTTCCACTGCACTGACCGAGCCCTGACCACGGTCGTGAAATGAGGAAGCCAAATGAACCGACACGATCGGATTATCTTGCCATCGAATTCACACGCCTCTCAATACCAACCGTATGCGCACGCGCCAACGAATTCATACATCCGCGTACCTTCACGCGCGCGTGCCTCTGTGTTGGTATACAAGACCGCGAAGGCGTCTAGATTAAGGTCGACTCAAAGCTTTGGCGCTGGAGGTTAGAGCCCCATTTTGCGGCTGTATAATGCGGTTACATTTAAACTGTTTAGTCCCACATCTCATTTTTGTTGTATCCCTCACTGGGTGATGTCAACTGTAGGTGAGGGTGATTACCCCGAGCGGCGAAGTTGTAAATAATTATATGTGCATAACATTTTATTTTATTAGAATTAATTTTTCTATTGCTTTTTCTAATCTTCTTGCAACACAAAATGAAGTATACGCTAGAGTGAAACATTCTCTATCGATTTCATTTTATATAGCGAACGTATTTGATACGTCTGAAAGGATCGTGTCGACTAACAATCGCAAATTTCGTAATCAAACCAGTATCCAATTAATAAAACATACGTCAACCAGATTCCAAATTCCCATACACTAACATAATCAGTTCATACATGTTGTAAAACAATGATTTTTCCATAATTATTTGACATATTCACTACAAACCAACGAGGTAATAGTTTATCATAAATTATATGTAGTGGGGTCACCATGAGTCATACCAGTTTATCCCGAAGCATTTTCAAGAAGTTTATATTTCAATTAAAACCACAGCTACCAAACCATCATTAACCATCATGAGTCATGGGAAATTTTTGAACGCGCCGCCGGGTCAGTGGTTTCCACCGGTTTAACATGTCTTGCCGTGCGACTATGACTCGTGGAATCAATAATTTTTTTTGTCTTTAAACGCAAAGTGACTGTGACACAGAATGATTACCAGTGGTGCGACACCAGATTTAGCATCAACCTAATGCATGAAGGAAAATTACGAATACCCCTCAACAAGTCCGCAGAAGGAACGATTTGTTGGTTAACCTTGCAAACTGCAAATAAGCAATCATGTTTCTCGATCGATTAACAATCGTTTAAGTCTTTGACCATGCACCGGTAGCCGACGCCTTTGCATCGTATCCACCTCAACAGCAATGTGTAAAAAAACGCATATCATGCTTCCAGTGAATGTTACCATTGTCTTATTGGTGTTCCAAGGCCTGGTTTTATAGCACAGCTCGTAGCAATGCCGCCGAGGGTGTGGAACTAAATTTTAGCACGTTCAGTTCATCGGTACGAAATTAACCAATGTGCAATGGTCTAGTTCGCGCGGAACTAGTTTTCCACGGGGACTAGTTATGCGATCAATTTTAATGTTTTTGTTAATTCACAAATTATTTGCATGTAAATTGAATCGGTTATTTTGGTTTTTAATTAGCACGGCGATTTTTAATCATATTTTATGTAGCTGCACATCCGAAGTCGCATTTGGCTTACCAGCCTCTAGCCTGGTTAATTGCTACCTATCGGTGACCTGAGTTCACAGTTGAATAGTCAGGCATGCGTCAGTGTGTAGTTAAATTGTGTTTCGCGAACTTTACAATTTGATCCGCCCAACACCCAACAACAAGGGCAAGTTATCTGACTACATGATGCAGCTGATATTATTATTATTTTTTATTGATCATCATTTTTTTTTTATTCAGTTAGAACGGCCTGGCCGTATTGCTGTTGATCATCATTGTATTAGGCAGATTGCTGAAGTCGTAACCTAAGGCTATTTATTTGAATATTTATTCTTTGAAACATAATCACAACAGTGACTGAACTAAAACGCTAATACGTTGTTTCTATTTTCTTTACAGAAACGACCACCCAATCGCCCCGTCTTCATCCCTATCCTAGCTGGAGTGCTCACAAACGCTCCGGCAGTGAAACGGAAGCCCCAGAAATCGTGTCTCCCTTTCGGATACGAGCTGATCGCTGCGGACGTCTATGGGTATTGGACACTGGTGTTGAGGAACTTCTGGGCAACACCACAGTTACCAGTCCAACATCGCTCTTAGTCTACGATCTGCACAACGATAATCTGCTACGACGGTACAAATTTCCCGCCGACCACCAGAAAGAGAACTCATTCTACGCCAACATTGCTGTAGAAGATACCGATTGTGATGACACATTTGCATATGCGGCCGATCTCGGAAGCCCGGGGCTGGTGGTTTACTCATGGAAGCAACAAGAGTCTTGGCGTGTGAAGCACCACTTCTTTCATCCCGATCCGCTCGCCGGCAACTATAATATCACCGGCATTAACTTCCAGTGGGACGACGGGCTCTTCGGCATTGCGCTCAAACCACAATCCGACGGCTATGCCACGCTTTATTTCCACCCACTAAGCTCCCTAAACGAATTTTCCGTGTCAACCAAAGTGCTACGCAACCAAACGTATGCCACTGACTCGAGCAACTACCACGAGTTTAAGATACTGGGATCGCGCGGTCCAAACGGGCAGGCTGGAGTGGCGTTCGTCGATCAAAAGACGGGCGTCATTTTTTATGCGCTGCCAAACTTAAATGCCATCACGTGCTGGAAAACGTCCAATCGAGCATACACCATCAAATCGCTCGGTCGGGTATACATGAGCACCGTCGATATGGTGTTCCCTAACGATGTCAAGGTGGACGACGAAAGTAACCTCTGGGTGCTTTCGGATCGACTGCATCAGTACATGTACGAGTCGCTCAACCGAAACGACATCAACTTCCGTGTTCTAACGGCCACGGTGAAAGACGCAATACAGAACACAGCTTGTGATACGAACATTAAGCCGCTGCCAGACATTATCACTAACCTGGGCGACATTTTACGGCCCTCGACGACCACCGTAGCACCCAAGGTTGGCTCTAGCGGTGTCGATGCGCTACACTTTACGACCAGCGCGATGGCTCTATTTTCGATCGTTATTGTGCTACTTTCATCGAACTTCTGCTTCAGGATATAGACGAGCACATTGGAGCACCCCGTAGCATTCCAATATTATTCTCTCTGTTTGCTGAGCAACCAGAATCAGGGATCCGTGTTAGATATTGCAGCGACGAAACGGTTATGTACTTATTATTTCCACCGTGTAAGAAATAACAATATAGTGCACTCGTGTTACTTGTTTACCTTTGTGTTTGTAACCAATACGGAATAGAACGGAAATAGAGTGTAATTCTATTGCCGTATGGATAAACATGTTATTCGAAATGAACAATGAACAGCGTTTCTGACCATTTTAACACACTATTCTACTCCGCAAGGTTTAATTTCAGCTAAATGTTTGAACTACATTATTCTATGACTCTCTGCTTCCTTCTACGTCAGCCTAGTTGATCATCACAGACACATTTCTTTCTATCCAGAGCCATTGCTGTTACACAGTTTTGTTTTATAACGGTTGGAGTGCAGTTGTGTCATAATTGTTAATTATTAGTCAACGTACCAAAATAAATGTAGAAAAGCAACTTCTGTATAATTGTATGTGTATTGCCATTGGAACATAAGTGATATCGTGATCAGACTTAAACATCGGAAAGGTAAGGTTTAGTTGGTGAATATCGTACCAAATTGTTAAGCCTAACAGATACATGTAAGCTAATGGGCCGTTTGTCATCATTTGTTCCAAAAGTATATGTGCAGCGTTTTATTTGTGGTTTCAACCGATACATTTATTTTATCATATCCCTAATCATTTTTTTCAATCTTAGGTGACACGCTACGCCGATGAATAATTGTTGAATGAATAGATCTTTTACCGACTATCGAATACATTTAACAAATGAAAACATCATTAACATACTTTGTCTTGCCTAGCGTGGCACGTAGGTGTGTATATATATCCTTATGCATATCTATCATACATAATTGCTATATATACAACCTAGACAACGATTGCAATCGAAAATGATAAATGTACACACTAAAAACTTACGTCCAAAATTGCTTCTCACACTAGTATTTGTTGCTTATCGTTCAATCGTTTTATCAGTGAATATGTTTCTACGATAACACTCGTGTATACGCTCTCACACTATCAGCACTAAGTTCAATTGCTTTTTCATCGTTCACCAATATTCTGTCATGGAGAAGGATATGGTGGCTAGTTTGCCCGCGAAAACATCGAAACATAATGCAAAATTTCTTATGTGTATCGTGCGTGCGTCAGAAACTGGCACCTATTCAAGTAAGTGCTACGGTTACATGTTGTTTAAACTACACATTACGTACTTCATAAATACATTGATCCATAGCGGATGCTGAGTGCATTTTGTTAGGCATAATCATGAGTCTTACGAGCTTATTTTCTTTTTATCATTGCATTTGTTCACTAATATTATACAATTAACAATAGCTTTGTACAGTTAAAGCATTGAGAAAATACAACCGAACATTACAGCCCATATCTGATAGGTGAAATGAAATTATCAATCGATGCTTCAAACTCTTAACAACCATTCCAATCCGGAAACATGAAAGGGAAAACCAATATGTTATGTTAGGTGATTAAACTAAACAAACTGAACTTGAATTGTTAATCAAGCATAGAGCAGACCGGGAAATGTGTTTGGTATGATTTCTATTGTAAATGGATGCGCAAAGAAGTTCATAGCAAACTCATACTTGCATCACAAAAATAATGCCAAATTAAGTCAACATGAAAATCCTTCCTATACAATGTAATTGACTACACGCTTCCTAGTTTTCCTTCATTAAGCATATCAAAGCCGCAAACTAAAACGAAACCCAATACCATACGACCACAAACAGACGATCACCCGAACGAAAGAAAAACCAAAATTACCAACAGCTAACATGTACCAATGAAGATTTAGGTAAAACTAATAAGAAAAAGAATATGCTTACGACTGAGTTAGAAAGATTATCGATAAACCACTTGTGCTTAAACACACCGCCAAAACTTGCTCAAAACCGTACTAATTGTTTCTTATTATTCACTGAGAATAGAAATAGAAAAAAGAGAACAGGAAAACAGATAAAGAGAAACGCACACGAGATATGGATGGATGGAGAAGAGAGAGTGAGAGAGTGAGAGAGAGAGAGAGAGAGAGAGAGAGAGAGAGAGACAGAGAGAGAAAGAGAGAAAGGAAGAGAGTTAGACATATAGATCGATAAACTACACTTCAAACCCCCAAAATAAAGGAAAATAGTTGTATGTTGCAAATCTATGATTCTGATGTCCAATTGCCGATCACGAAACAGGGGATGGAAAGTCCAACAGTTCCAAGATGCAGGTATTGAGTGTATAAACCGAAAAAAATCATTGCAGGTTCTGACAACATTACTAAATTATTTTTGTGAAACAATCCAACAGTTCAAATGTTCATAAACGCCCGACAGATTACGACAAGGCGAAAAAAAAAGCAATGGAGGATGGTTATGGAAGGTAAAGAAGCAAAAAATTAAAATCTCAATCAAAGAAAAATGTCTCCAACCAATTCGATCATAAACCAGTACTATCATTACACAGCTATTGCGTACAAAGGGCAAACTTTTATTGTATTCAGAAGTAATTCATCCATTAATCATCCTGCATTACAAGAGCACATCTAGTGATTTAAAGAAGCATTTTACTATGTTTAACTAGCATCATCTTAACAAACAACAACACCACACCTTACACCCTCACGCCAACAACGAATCACCACCCACCTTCATGTTACTCCCTTACGGTATTTAATGCTAAGTAAACAGGATATAAGAGGAACTGTGAAATTGGAATGACAATTTCGCCTGCCCACCGATGCTGGCGAGTACCGCACATTCGGCGAAACATTGCACACATCGTTCTACGGCAAGGGACTTTCCACTCAACAAAATTGATGTGACAAACGGTCAGAATTCGTTAGAAGATATATAGAAAGCTCCGACCAATGTCGCCGACCCTTGATGAAACTGGTGACAGCAATGCAGCCAACCGTTCAAAGGGTGGGAACGGAACTATGCCCATCCAACATCAACTTTGTGATTGCTAAGAGTAGACAGTCGCAAACGATTGGGGGTTTTGGGACACATCACTCTTAAGACAATCACCTGCACGATCACGGTTAGGTTGGATTTTTGGTAATGGGGTAACAGAATAACATACAGACAGGAAGGAATACAAAACGTGTAGGTAAAGCTTCAACTAAACAGGTTAACCAGGCCGAAAGGAACCCACATCCCATCGAAATTGTTGCTATTTACTAACATACGAAACACACTCCCTCTCCCTCTCCCTCTCACTTTCTCTCTCTCTCTCTCCTTCTTCTGATTTTTTTGTACGTACGGCGTTATTCGGTTTCAAATGTCTCAACGGTTGCAAATCGGTCTGCCGGCCGTGAAATGATGGTGTGGACGCGTACTGTAAATATGGAAGTAAACCTGGGAGGACTGAACATGTTATAATCGCATCAGTATATCGCAATGCTTGTTGTTTTGGCCGTTCTCATACTTAACTGTGCATTAGGCATTGCTGTCACATGATGTAGCCCAAACAAAGACAGATGAGATGAAGTTAATGACTCGTTATCCAAAACATAAATGTAAGAAAGGATTAGGAAGAAATCAGAAGCGTTAAATAATAAATAAGCTTTAACGATAGTAAGGATCCCATTGTCGTAACTAAAATTCACACGTAATGTATATCCAAGACTGAGAATAAAACTATTCAGACAATATTCTACCAAATCACAAATAAAAAAATGCTTCGTTTTTGTTTCAAAATCGTTATCGATAGTCATTTTCATAGCCAAATTTCACGTAAAAATGAAACTAACAACAAAACGGAAGGGATACTAAAGTAAAGAAATTTAATCCATCCAGTGGTAATGATAATAATGTGTCATAAAGCAAAATGTTCTTCAACTCTCATTATGCAAGAAAACCGTTGTTAGTTAAAGTGTTACTTTTTCACCACCAAATATTACAATATGCGGACTGGCAGCAACCATGCCCCTATATTATCAGGCACTACAGGCAACGTTATTGCTAGAGTGAATTCTAAACGCACTTCTAGAAATCTATTCTAGTCCTGATTGATCAATGCTTTTCACAATGCTGCTATGTATTATAAGTGTCGGTTGCTTATAGGTGTCTTATATGTAAAGCGAAACTGGTTATTGTGTTATATAAACCGTCATTTTGTGTGAATAGGCTAGTATGAGTTAGTTTGAATACCAAAATTTAATTCTACATCAACAATAACACAAACGATGATGCTAATTACCACTACGAATGCTGAATCAGCTGCCATGGCATTGTTCTTCTTCTACGATGTAGTATGCAATAATATGGTCAGGATTGCTGTCACGATTTAAATACCACAAATAAAAATTAAATCATTAAAAGGACAAATCGAACATTTGCTACACGAAACGATTATCCCAAACATTGGAAAAGCATCTTGCTATGTCTAATCACCGCATCCAAAATTCCGCATGATGCATATATTTTAAGATTTACTTATCTGTTGTCTCCTACGTTTTTATATGATAACGAATACATTTACAAAGCTAAATGAAACATTATTTTCCTTGATAATGTCATACCAAAGAATGAGACAACAGCTCATAACGTTCTCTGTCCTGGCCCTAAGCTATCGCTTATTAGGTGCTCTACTTTGGTGTGTATTAATGTTTTTTCAATTTAAACATCACATATTTGAGCATTGCAGACAGTTACTACATGTCGTTGTCCCGTACCCTTTTCTCCATTTTTTCCTACGTTTTTTTTTCTTAATGCAATTTCCTTACCTTTCCGGTTTTGATATTTTTGCATCATTACAGAATTATTGCCTTAAAAGTTGTTCACATACGGAACAATATTTGTTTATCCTTCTCTTTATACAATGTAAAGCTATAAAAATGAATTAAAAACCACATACCGCTGCTATTTACTTGATGATGAAGACCTGGTCAATGTCACAACCGAATGATTCTTTTACTCCATAAACGGGTTTCCGCTTAGTAAACCATTGTGTCAAATGTAAAATTATGAGGAAATTTTATGCATTCTGAAAAAAACGAACAATTAAAACAGTTATTAATTTTGAATTACCATTGAAGTTATCAAGAGAGATTGTACTTACAAGCTCCTGCTCATATATTATGCTGCACCGAGTTGTTCATCCGCCAACTTATGGTAATATGGGTGAGAGATAATTGTGGTAGGCATCAGCTTGATCACTCACTTATGGATAGATTATTGATATTGGAAGCCGTTGCAATAATGGTTGTAAAGAAGCAGATGTCACCGCCGACATTAGCGGACGATGTGACGGAACTGAAACGTGGGGTAGCAGCGCTGGTTGAGTCAATCACCGGAACCGTGGTGGCATCATCGGTAGCATCGGTGCTCCGGGAAAAACTACACCCATGCCCGGCACGGTCGGAATTTGTGTAATTAATCCACCTAATGCATGTAGAGAAAACAACGGGAAGAAGCAAATGCAAAACAAAACACATTGTATTAGAACTGGATCATTGAGGTGCCTTTTTCCATTAAACGTAACACTAGATTATTTGAATTTTTGGGGATTTCATTCATTTGTATTTATTCCGAACCAAAACGACGCTGCTAATGGTGATGGTGATGATTGTGGTTGTGATGGTAGTAGCAGTAGATAGCATAAATATTAGTAGTAGCGATTATATCAATAGTAGCAATAATAAAAGTAAGTGAACATTACATTGTTACAAAACTTAAATCATCAAAATCATAACTAGACTCAAAACAGCAACGATAACAGTGTATAGTAGTGATACAGAACATATAGATACGAATAACAATTTGTTTTGCTTATCTGCTCCAGTTGCTCTTGTATAGCTCTGCCAGATTGTATGTATTTCCAACTGCATGATTCGAGAAATGCGAGACCATTTCGAGCGAAGTAAACACAGAACTGTACATTATAATAGTGATGACACACTTTGGTAGCTTTTCTTATGACTCATCGCTTAAATCATGGTTCAACTACCCTACAAGTACGAAAGCAAAATTATTGAACACGAAACTACAATGATGACACACTTAATTGTTTATGAGTATTTTGTTTCTGTCGTTATAAAAAGTGTGAACAAAGATATTAAATTTGGCACACTATTACTATTAGGTGTTAATTACTACATTACACACATACAACACAAATACAGAAGTGGACAATCCGTACCGTAGATTCTAACATAATTAATGTATCCTAATTGATTGGTTGAAATCGAAATACAAACGAAAAACTACAAAAGAGATTCAATTTAATATATCTGTGCAAGACATATATGTATATGTGAAATTCGACTAGTGAAAAATATAAAGTACATTGTTAGTGTCTGTCCGCCAAAGATTGTTAGTAGCTACCACGCGTGTGCGAACTACATGGTTATTATAACAGCGCATTACCATTAAAACATTTTAAGCATACGAAAGCTTCTAAAAAATAAAATGCCTAAAAACTATCTAACACACTTAACACAAGTTTTTGGACAATAGAGGAACCAAACCTAAGCCACTCGCGCGCACACACACACTCAACAAACACACGCACACAAATGCACACGTACACACAAATTTACTGGCAGAAGGGGTAGTAGAATACACATTTAAGTGAGTTAGTAGTATTTTATAGGCTTATCTTAGACACGGGGAAGAGTGGTAACAGGTATGAAACTATCATCCATCCCTTTATTATATTTTATTTCATTTTTCATTTCTCGATTGTGTACTGCTGGCGTGTTTTCTTTTTAATGTTTCGTTTTGCACATTTTAATAAATATTAAGTTCGAAGGTAAATAATCTGCCAACACAAAAACATACTGTAGCATAATATGAGAAAATTTAAGAGCAATTGAAGCTATCTGGAATTGAACACATCTGGCTTAATCTTTTGCAACGCATTAATTCAGACGAATAGCATCTTGCTGTTCTGGTATGTCTATCGAAACACGTTCCCATTTGATGATTAGTAAGAGTAACTATAAGTAACAACATTAATTTCCACCTTATTCATATTATGTATGATTTTGAAGCAGTGCATAATCGATCGATAATGACGATATCGAATTCAATTGATTTTAACATACGCTTTACACTAAGATATCCAATTGCTTCAACGGAAAGCAGCTGAAGCATGTCACTCGGTCTGCAAGCTTGCGCGTACAAAAACCATCTTAACTGGAGCTAAAACTTGCATAAACACTTAAAATGCACACACACACGTAATAAAACTAGCAATTGTCAAACGAAATTCAATTAATACATTCACACAAAAATAGAAGGAAATAGTGTTTTTTTTTCAAACAAGTGACACAATGATAATGATACATAGGCTAACATTAGTGTGAACAGAATTAATATTACGGTCTATATGAGTATAGGTATGTGCCTCGCTATTATACCTTGGGCGGACACAGTTTGCGCACGAGGAAATCTCGAGTGCGTTGAACTCGAATTTGTGAGACGTCATTGCACTGTAGAAAATACGGGATACAATAAGATAGCAGAAGGAGATGACACCAATAAACACGGCATGAAATTGATTTTCATCGTTAGGACAAGTTACAGTAGAATTAGGAATAGAACGGGTTTTTGTTTTTCACGAAGATCAAATTTAGAACGACGAGTTGTTACGGAACTGAATTGTATATTCGATGGTTTAATATGCGTTTTGTACGAAATTATCAAATCGGTCAGTACAAAACTATGGATCGGTACGGTCTTTCGTTTTGCTAATTTCAGATGAAACCGAATTTCAGAAAGGTCAGAACTATGTAGGAAATCATTTTAAAGCAAAAATAATACACGAACGTAAATTTTCAATGATACATGCTACCTGTGAATAGTAATAATAAGACTTTATATGTAATTCAAATGGATGAAAACAAAAAATATCTTGCAAAATTTGTGTATTGATACGATCTCTGACACATACACTTAGAGAACAACAATCCGCTAATTTAACTGCAGAAAATAAATTCATTTAGCATACGCAGGCAACTTAAATTAAATCGTGTGCAATCATCTCATTATCTTGCTTGTGGATTCTGTAGTGTAAAACACATTGTTTAATGGTGATTCTTTGCATACAGAAATTTTTAATAGACCTTTTGTTTGCTTTCGTTGTTGGGCATGGAAAAAATCGAATCGTTAATAGGTATTCTTTCAGTACGTTGGCTTCTGACTTTCATTATAAACCAGTCATTACAGCTATTTCGACCATTTTATTTGATATTCAGCAGTGTACGAAACATACAATATCTATCTCGAACTGTTATTTTACCTAACTCTTCGTTGTGTAAATTTTGAAAATGTAAACAGAACGTCTGTATCAAAAATACAAACCTTAACAGTATCGTCTATCTTTGATTATTCCTTTTTATACAACGCCGATAGTTAAGGTAAATTAGAAATGAAAATTCTTTTCATCATCATTTTTCTCCTTAATAAAATAATTAATATCCCGTTAATGAAGACGGAATACAGTAAATCCTCTTACAGCGAGTTCAATCCGTTCCAGTGTTTCTTTACATACAATGTATATGAAAAGGGAAATAATCTCATTAAGGTATATCATTTTTATGTGCTCGTTATGTGCAACAAAATTTGATAAAATGGATACTCGTTACGAGGGGATTGACTGTACATATATATATATATATAGATATTGAATTAGAACATTATCCTTAATACTGAACGATAAAAAGAGGTACAAACAGCTACACAAATAATCGTAATATGTAGCCATATATAAGTACAAATTACCATTACAATCGTGTTCAATAAAATAGCAGCCATAACTGTGTTTTTAGGAGGTTCACATGTATACAACAAAAAGATTTGTGTGTGCTTCTGTAATGATAATCCACTGTCGTTCTGAATTTGATGCCGGATCGGCCATTCGATGTAGTAGTACAACTTAACAAGAAGCTCATTATAAATTCCGGTTCCGCCGGGAGATTTTTATCAATCTTAAGTCTGTTCCAATGAATTTAATCCATTTGCTTAAAATTCATCGAACACAGAACATACAAATAAATAAAGACAGATAATTTGATCAACAAAATTGTAAAGACGATGAAAAGACGTTAAAACTAAAAGATTATTTAGTTATGTAAAAGTAATGTTTGTTTTTGTAAGGAGCAAGGTTCGATATAAATTTACAGAAATATATACTCAGACAAGCTCTAGGACACCGTAGGACAAAAGCAAGCACAAGTTGCTGAATTCATACAACGCTCTGTTTAATTCCGGAAGCAATTGTTGAGTGGATGCCGAATCAATGTGCAACTTTTGTATGACATTGTTTTTGTTCTAAATAAAATACTACGCGAAAAATTAGACAGTATCGCATAACGTGATATTTTATAAAAAGTAATAGCGAATAATAAACTTCAAAATAATGTTTGTTTCGTTTCAGCATTTTTTTTACCAAAATCTTAAGTAAATAATTGTAAAAAAAGAATAAATTTATTACAGTAACCAATCATTTGCTTTCGCGCATTTGTTGCATTACGGGTGTGTAATGTTTTTACTACTTTGAAAATTCTTACCACTAGTATATTGAACACAATTGTATATCATTGTAAAATTACGTTTCCTGCTATATTTTTTCGAATAATTTTGCAATAGTTTTACAATCATGTTTGTGTTTTACAGTACAAAACCCAGCACAAGTTATTATAAACTGAGAGTATGTGTCATTCTAATTTGTTTATCGTTGGACTTAAGCTGCATAATGTAAAATTGCATTATATATGTCAATTTATATAAGGGACCAGATTCGAAAACGATTGCTTAAAGTATTGAGTGTGTGGGCATCGCTCGGGATGTTTTCACTTGCGTGTGTTTCATTCAATATTAGTGGGTGTTTTTGACGACTGTAATTTATACACAACTATCATTCTATCCGCATGTGCTTCATTCATCTACCTAACGAATAAAATATATTCGTTGCACTTGGATTATTTTATTGGCCATTATATTCTCTACGTCTTGGCCCATGTCAGGGCAAACTCTGTAGCCATAAAATCTGTCCATAGAAACCATCGCACAGAGTAATGAAACATTTACTGTGCCACTATGTTGGGTAATGATCACTTTCGATAGTATTGATTGTACCTACCTGGACCAAGACCCATTTGGGGGGGACCAGGACGAAGCATATTTCCACCTAATAACGCCAAATTACCACCCCCCGGGGGACCAAGCGCCAATCCTTGGCGCATCATCGGAGGCATTAGGGGGACGGGACCTCCGAGAGATACAGGAACCTAAAAACAATTGGATGGAAAATATGAAAGTATCGAATAAGTGATTTACTCTTACATCAAATGATTGGAGAAGCGTATATGTATTAAATTAAGTTACATTCATACTCGGCCGCAACCTTAAAAACGAAAACAAGATTACCGGTATTGATTCTAGCACCAATGCTATTTACTTACAAACCCATAACAAATATACACATACATACATACCGCATTCGACATCATTTAAATGGTACAAATCCCCAATCCAAACTCATTTATTTTTAGTAAATCTACGCAAATGCAAATGCAATCTACGGTACAGTTAATACTACTCTACATTCTCTACATTAAACTGACCATTCCTATTGGCATTCCAGGTCTGCTGGCGGCTGCTGCAGCAGCATTAGCCGCAGCCGCGTTTGCTGCCTGAAATCGTTGAATCATTGCTGCACGATTCAATTCCTCGATCTGTTTGTGGTGGTTGGCCGCAGCGGCATGAGCATGCGCTATCACAGCGGCTTGCTGAAAAGCGCATAAAAAATAAGACACAATATTCCCGAATGAATGTCAATTGTAGCACATGTAAAAACTATAATGGGGGTTGTTGGGAAAATGTGGGAAAACAAATGAAAACGAAACAATAAGTCGATGGGAGGGAAAACTACCATTGCAGTGCGTAGGAGACACCGTAGAAAAATCATAACTAAGGATGTAAATATTTCCGAAAAGGAACTGAGTAAATTTTTGTTTTTTTTTTTGTAGAGATTCTTGTGTAACAACAACATTGCAATGCGCTTATCAAACAATTTCACGTTTTATAGATAGTTCAATTATATCAGTAGCATCATCTGAAGTTTCTGCGAAACTGGATGGAAAAGAATGCTTTCAAAGAAAGTAACCGAAGCCTCCGTCCTCCGAAGATTCTACAAATGGTGTAGAAAATTTGGCTGACGATACTAATTTTTCAATAATAGGCTCGTTAATAATATGTGCATAATTTACTGGTTTTGAGATGAACATACTGTTATATTGGAGTCAATTTAATAGAAATACTTGCACTCATTTAGATTATCAATGCAAGGCAAATGTTACAGTAAATGCTTCATAAAAGCACCTCCAAATATAAGAAATCGTGCATGTTTTACCATTTCAAACAGCAGATCATTGTTTGACAATATGTGCACAGAAGATTTATCAACAAATCAGGAAAGTCAAACACTAATACAAAAGTCACACTGTGCACAATACTAAGGAAATAGACAAACATAGAAGCAAACAGCTTAATGTTACCCGCACACCCATGCATACATGTCTGTATGAGATTCTATAAACTTGATCAATTAATGGCAATACTACTTCCATAATTAGAAACCAATGCAAGAACCAAATAAAACCAAACATAATCAATATAAAAATCCAATCGCAAAACACAGCTTTACTTTCTTACAGAAAAAATACTCAATCTAAATATAATAGAGCGAACTAAACAAACACAACAACACTTTCTGTATGTCATCAAAATCTGTATGGTTTAACCGTGTATCGAAACACCCAATTAGCAAAATCAAGTACGACATTGTAGGACAAACAAGTACGACATCCAATTAATCAACTGACTCTATCCAAAGTATTAGCGCAAGACTGCAAAGACAACCGTGGCCAGTAAATTAATGCTACAAAATTCAACAATGACTACACATCACATCCGCTTCGGTCGCACGCAAGGCGCGCATCCGAGCACATAGAAATAGAAATATGTCTGCTCCACACGCACCGTGTCTCAACGATTAAAAAAAAAAACTACTCAGTAAGTTAGGATAGGAAAATGTGGCATAACAGGATTCTGCATAGAGGTGTAAGGTGTAGATAAAATTGAGCCAACCAATAATGGAGCACTTACCTCTTGCGGCGACATCATTCGATTGTCTTTCATTACGGCGGTCGTTTGCGTGTTGGAAACGATCGATGCGGTTCCAGCGGCAGATGAAAAGGGCGACAATTGCTGTAGCTGTGCTTGCTGTTGTTGTTGCTGCTGCTGTTGTTGCTGCTGCTGTTGCTGCTGCTGCTGTTGTTGCTGCTGCTGCTGTTGCAGCTGTTGGTGCTGCTGATGTTGTTTTAGTTGTGCATGGGCCTGAGCTTGAGCCTGCGCCTGTAGATGCTGCTGAGCGGCAGCAACTGCGGCCGCCACCTGTGCTTGTTGTTTTTCTTGCTGCTTTTGCTGCAGCATTTGCTGTGTGGCTTGCTGAATTTGCTTTTGGTACTGTGGCATCCGGGCTCGTATCTCTTCCAAGCTCAGATCCTCCGGCGGGTGTACAATCTTGGAAGTGGCGGTGCCCGAGTTTGGTAGTACTGTTGCGTTTCCGCCCTTCGAGGCGTCTCCACTACCACCCAGACCGTTATTGCTGTTATTACTTGCTGACGCAGCGGATATAGCACTGTTTGTAGTTGGCGGGGCACTTATCGTGGCGGAACTGTATGCTGGAAAAGTCGGTTTTGACGTGGTGGGTACGGTAGCGGCACTTGCAGCTGCAGCGGCTGGGAAAAGAGGTCGGGGAGCGGTCGCCATCATCGTTGGCATCATTTGCATTCCCGGTGGTACCATGTACGGGTTCATGCCTCCCATCGCGCTCATCATAGGATTTATGCCGTACGCTGCCTGCAGATGAGGTGGCATCATATTCTGTATCTGCATCATTCCCTGCGGTACGGACGCTGAAAAAATAAGGTAACAAAGTCATTTTAGTGCCCTCCCCCAAACTAACAGGATCGCTCAAGCTACCTTCGGGTTGTTTCATTTTCTTGTGCGCTGGTTCCTCTTCTTCTGACTCGGACCGGTTTCCATTCTTCTGCTTTTCGTGGTCTCGGATATCCTCCGGAGGTATTCCTTCCATACCGTAAATTTCGATAACTATGTTCGACCGATTGGGAAGCGAATTTGGAACCTTGTCGATTGATTCCTTGTGCACCTGCATACAGTGTATCGAAAGCCCGGGCCCCGTGTAAAGCTTTTTGTGACAAATGTGGCATTTAAAATGCTTCGCCTTCTGGTGTTGCACTAGAATCTTTTCATCGTCGAATTCTCGGTTGCAGTACCTGTTAAAGTAAATAGTGAAGGCGCCACCGGCGCAAGGCACCGCTAAGGAAAATACATTGTTATGTAATAAAAACAGGAAGAAATTTACGATACCGAACCACGGTAGCTATTTAGACCATTGGCATGACACTGTAGGGTACACTCCCGTCCAGTGATGCTGTCAATCTGATGCCAACGATAACCGGATGCAATGAAATGTAAATATTTTATAAAAGGATACCAGCACCAAGGCTTTGACGCCTTCTTCTTCTTACGACCCATTTCGGCAGAAAGTGTACTAGCGAACTACGGATATATTAGAAGTAAACCGGACCAAATTAGCTGTGAGGCACACGCTTAACTTTTCAGCTTTTAATCGGTCCCCTTCGGCTGTTCTGACGTCGCCGTAGCTCGTCTATTGCTTGTTCAGATGGCACACTATATCGTTCCGTGAAGCCCGCACCGACACAACTTTTACTTAAAATGGGCAACTTTAGTCGCGAACGTTTATAAATATAGGATTTATCACAAATTGAACGCTAGAAGAGCAGCTTATTGCAGCAATTTTTAACTTTTCACGGGGCGCTTGCAAATTTTTCACTGTCACGAAATATCGACTGGCGAGAAAGGTGGACAGGCGAACGGCTCTCACCAATACACATGCATTGTTGACAGCAGCTAGCAAACCGTTCGAAGTACAGCAGGCTGGGCCATTTAGCAAGTTTCGTTCAACTTTGACAGCTACTTCAAATGATTCCATCATTCCTCACAATTTGGCCCCTTTTTAAATCGCATTTCGTCGTGTTTAAGACAAATTGCAGTGTTTCACACTTTGTTCTTATCATAATTTATATGACACCAATCCAATCTTGAAGATTCTATTTGTATTTATTATTTCTTCGTTAAAAACTCTGCTTTCGATCAGATTTTTCTGTCATACGTATGACAGTACTGGTGCCCGGTGAAAATTCTACATGAATTAAAATTCATACAGTTTCAGTTCAGTTCAAACTGAATATTTCAGTTAAATAGGTAATATTTCAATATTCGAGATAGATACACTTTCCTTATGTCTGCTTCTGCAGGACTTGGTCAATTATTTCCGATTTTCGTTGATTTTTCATTAGCAACTCCCGCGTACTGTTTTACAACTGAGCCATGCGAAGATTGGCGCTGAAATCACTGAATCGGTACTAAACTGGCTCATCTGCTTTTATTACAATTTAAATTAAAGGAAACTTCAAACTTCATTTTTTCAATTTTATGAATAGCGCAGAACAGCCTACATAGTTTCAAATAAAATATTTAGTTGGTAAATAGTTCGTGCCAAGCTTTTAAATAAAACCGTTCAAATTAAATTCTTTCGAATAAGAAACTGTACTATCCTACGTTGGGCGCAATAAATAAAGTCAACAATCTAAGCACTATTTCACACTACACTAGCTTTTCTAACTATACTTGTTGTTTTCAACATGGCAAAACAGACAAATAGGAAGACCTTGCCCTTTTACGCCTTATCATGCCTTTCGATAAATATTAAAACGCGCTAAACATATTTACTGTTTTGTGGAAACGTTTCAAGTACCGTTCTCAAGTACATTTACTCCTCCAGTGATACAAACGGTCTTGGGAGTTTGCCTTTCACCTTGGTTATACTTGCCAGAATAATTCTTAACCAAAACCTAGTACACCGCTTAATATTCTCGATATTCTCGAACTCATGCGCATGGCGTTTCTTGCAATAAAATGTACTTCCCGAATTGGTTTACTGGGTGACATTGAACATCGGTATAAAGGGGTGCACTAAAGAACAGTTCAGAATATTTTTAGCATCACTGCAGAGTTTCTTGATTGCACCGACAACTTTTAAAGTTATTTATAAACCGAAGGTCGGAAACATCTAGGGTCAATGCTGGACAATAAGCTACCATTCTATATATCTACAATAAAACCAACCTCTGTTTCACCACCTAGATGTACGAAGAAGTGTATACGCCAAGCGTTTAATTCTCTCATGTACATCGTGGCAAGCAAAGCCGACAATGTCTTTTATCTTTTAAGGCGCCCATAAACTTTATCATAATATTCTACATACCTAAAGTAAAGTAATTAATTTTGTTACTACTGTTTGTTTTATTATAAATTATAAAAATGAAATCACCGAAGTATCGTTTTGCTCGGAATAAGGCAAAACACAAGGAGACAAAGCATTGTGATCGTTGCTCTGATCAAGTGCGGACAATACGGTATAATGCCGAATGTAGATATAAATCGGACACAATGTGGACATGTGTATAACATGCGACATAGTCAGGTCGCCATGTAGATATGAAAACATGTAGCCAAAGTCTTTATTTTGTGATATCCCAATTTTTGTGACTTTGCATTGAAACTCGGATTTTATTAAAACGACACTTGATTCAACTGTTGTTGAGCAACGAATGTCCAGCAACACTTGCTGTACGAACGAGACTGCCTTGTTGGACGGTGGTTTTTTTATTTTACAGCCATTTTACAGCCCCCAAGATCGTAAAAATAATTTTGAAGCAAATTTCCATTCTTGTACATGATCATATTGTTTCAATCAATTCTGATTGGTCCTGAAAGGTGGAGAATTCCTATTGCATTTCGATACACTTGTTTACTTTAATTTTGATTAGTTATTGACGATGGCTCATGTAAGTTCTGATCTTGAATACTAAATGTGGCTTAATCCGTCTGCGATCTCAAATAGATCGTGTGAACTAAACGTAACATATTCGGTATATGTTTTTTTAAATTATTTCTACGTTCTACGACGATTTATTTTGTGTATGACTTGTGTGCAAATTAAAATGCAGTTCTACACTTCTTACTTGCGTTAATGCAAGTTTTTAATGTTCTAATTACTTGTATGTAATCTGTATACTAATTATTTGTATGCTTTCATGCAATGAGTGAATTTAATTCAAAACAGGTTTCAATGTAGTTTAGTATTGTATGCTAAACGTAATATTGGAATACAAACATAAATACATTATAGCACCGGAGCGGCCCGGCGGTAGATGCGACAGCAGCGCCGGTCTTCACACAGCAGGACCGGGGTTCAAGTCTCATTTGGGCCGTTCCCCCATAGTGAGGACTGACTATCCAACTATGCGGTAACAATAAGTCTAGTAAGCCAAAGATGGCAGGCATGATCTAAGAGGTCGTTAGGTCAAGAGAGAAGAAGAAGACATTAAAAAAAATCAAAAATTAAATGGAATTTCTAAACGTAAATGAGAAACAATTTCTAGAATGTTTTAAACATCAAAAGCTTTGATAAATTTTTGGGAACACAAGTCAAGGAAAACACAGTCAAATTTGTTAAGCCAACAAAGCAGTTTATGCTTCTGAAAAGTTTGTTTCATATGCGGTGCAGGAAAAGTCGGGATAGTAAGATTCTAAAAGTACCGGACCAATTGAGCATCGTTTGAACAAAGATTGAACGGATAGTTTCACGAAATAATGTAAATGAGGCCTGGCTTTTACTAAGACAGCGTCTACTACCGAACAGAAGCAGTGTTGTTTAGTTTAATGGGAATCCTAATATCCCGTCGAGAACTGGCCTATAATTTCCAAGATGAGTTGCTTACCCTTACAATAACAATAATACAATACAATACAATACAATTACCACATCTGCATGTACCAACCATCCAATTACTATTGAACCTCTCTTACTTATGTTTAATAACGCTCAACTCATTATTATTTAAAACAGAATGCAATGTATCTTATCTCGTAAGCTAAACCGGGCGAGTAGTTTACTTCACCGGTCAAGCACGTTTGCTGCTGCTTTATGTTCCATTCAGTCGATGTATAGATGCATAGATTTGCTTTGTTTTTTTTTTTTGGTTTGAAGTAGGAGATGATAAGAGTCCGTATATGGATTGGCGCGTTGTAAATTTTTCTTGTAGTGTGCATGCCGTTTTCATTCACAGTCTAAAGCGCTTGAATGGCACGAGTGGCTTAAATTAGTATGGAAGAAACATTCAGCATCTACTAGTGTTGCAATTATCAAATTTTCTGTCTACGTTTTCAGTGTTGGTGTTGAAGGTTCGGTGAAGTGGACCGTTTTAACTTATCGCAACCTTCACCAAATATTGCCTACACAGCTATAACAGAGCGATATGTGTATGAACAGTGATGGGCAGGTTTAATGAAACGCTTGTTTTTGTATTCTTTAAAAAAGCAATTAAAGTAAATAAAAAACCATCCGGTACTACTAGCTACTATGTAAAGCTGCATGAGGCTTCCCAATTTCAACGCGCGACGTCATAATGTTTCACTCTGCCCGTCAGGGTGTTCCATTTTTCTGTTTCCAACTTAGGGCTGCCAAAGTATAGGGTAGCGAAAGCGGCGAACATTTTCCCCTGCGCTTCCTTACGATGGCCTATTTTCGGTTTTAGGATATAGTTTTCCTTTCCCAAAACTGCGCCACACCGAATGTCCCTTACCTGCACCACCAAAATAGGCTACGAGAATGCTAATTTCGGACCAGGCCTGCCTACTTACTCCTCGGCTTGGTGCGGTGTCGCATTTGAGCTGTACCATTTGGAGTCGACATAAACGGTACGTCGATATCCGATATCGGTGGTTGCGGCTGTTCGTGACTGTGGCTTTCCGCCGAGTCCGAAGGGTGCTGATACCCGGCACCCCGGATTAGTAGCGCGCGTACGGTGCGCGTGTATGTGAGGAGGAGGCATAAGAAATTGACACAGATAGGGAGAGAATTTTCTAACCCATACAGTTGTTGTGTTGTCGTCGTGATTGTTGTTATTTTCGCTGCCGGTAGTTTCCTCGCATGGCGCGTCAGCAGAACCGTTGAAAATCCAAACGAGGGTCCCCATCGGCAAATGGGACAGCTGAGGGTCCGGTTCAGTTTTAGACTAACGTTCGAGCGTGCTGCACGCCGTATTCGTGTGCAACGCAACATTTCATGCGTGTTTGTGTGGTTTGTGAGTGTCGAATCGGGAAAGCTAGCCAAATGTGTCCTTTAACACGCCGCTACCGTGAGGACTCGCTGTTGCTAGTAACGGAAGAAAAGGCCAAATACACAAACGAAGACAAAAAGACCAACGCCGATAAGGGTAGTGCTATGCTAAACGAGTGAAGAGATACTTCAAGCAAATCCACTAACGAAGCACGTACTCATCTTCACGGGTCGATCAATCTAGCAGAAACCTCAGACAGTTCGGCTCGAACGCCTTCTCGGGAAGACGCCTCCAGTTCCCGCCGTCCAGCAGCAAAGGGGGGGAGCCAGCCAAGGGTGCTACTCCCGTGGCACAGGTTGTTTGGCAACAACCGCAACAACTCGAGACTGTATGTGACCGACCGAAATCCACCACCAGCGTGCTCCCTACAGACTCCCGAAGGTTCGGCCCATTCTGCCCACACCCCACAATCAAGCGAAACGTGATCCGAGCGCACATTTCTGATACAGTTCCGAAAGAAACCCGATACATCTTTCCTCACCACAAATTCGCTTTTAGTACACGCTCCCCAAGGATAGGGAAGCGTGTGAATGTGGCCACGAGCGAGGGGAGCGGGGTGGAGCAGAAGCGAGAGATAAGCGAGAGTGATAAGAAAACGACGACACCAGACGCTAGTAGCAAAGCTGGTACGACGTCGACCACGATGTCGACGCCAACTTCGGCTTCGTCAAGTGCGGCATAAGATAGTGAAGGAAGGAAGGATTTGTAGCACAACACACAGCGTCCCATAGCTGTGGAGCCCACGGTGTGGGTGGATAAGTTAGATACGGGGAGGGAGGGAGGAAGAAGGGTCCGTTGAACAGTTGGTGAAATTTCCTTCTCGGCACGGAACCGGGAATCATCCTCAGAACGGTGTAACCCGGGTATCAGTGAGCTTTCTCTCGTCGTACGGTGCAGAACGTTTTTCCAGCCGGTGCTTAAAGTGTTTTCCACGGCGGTAACGTGTCCGTAGTTCGGTCAGTTTGAAGTGTACGATCCGGACCAGCACGGTTCACTATTTCGGCAGTCCATCAATCGTCGTCGGTGGACAGCGCGTGTTTTGTCGTTTAGCGGGGATTGTTTCGGTAAGTGTGATAGCTTAGCTCAGGATGGTTTTATGTCAATCGTGTTAAAAGATGTCTGTGCAAAGCCGTGTGTCGTACAGCTGATAACGGTCATTAAAAACGTTTGCGATAGAAAGCATCTCAAGGTTCCGGTTTGTCCGGTTGCAAGAGCTGTGGCAAAAAGTTGTGTGAATTTTTAATTCTACCTGTTACTACTGTTCTATAACTGTAACCTAAACAATTTAATTTAAAAGTCTTTACATACTGTGTCTGTTTATCCAACCTAAACTGGGATCAGGCCGCATCAAAGTTTCATCACAGTTTCTAACAAACCATACACACAGTTTTTGTTCAGTGTCATAAGTTTTAAACTTTAGTTTACTACCCTAAAAGATACTAATTACTAACTAAAAGCCATCAAAAGTCCGGTTTTCCATTATTGCACTATTTATCCATAGCGTCAATCCGAGCGTACGTGTAAAGTGATTGGCAATCAACATTATTGCTTTCGGCATAAAAAGCAAATAGAATACCAATTCTACCATCATCATCATCATCATCAGTAGGAATAAGTGAGAACTTTTGTTAATCAAGGTATTTAGTGTGTGTGTGTGTGTTTGTTGTGACGGCTATGTGTTTCCATCTTTATCAATTGTAACGCATCCCGGCTAGGGTGAAGATAAATAATTCCTAGAAATCAGTGTGGCGAATGGAATGTTGCATATTTGTTTGAAAAA
>KZ061993.1:66229-108250 GCA_002091835.1 Anopheles maculatus
TAATGCCGAATGTAGATATAAATCGGACACAATGTGGACATGTGTATAACATGCGACATAGTCAGGTCGCCATGTAGATATGAAAACATGTAGCCAAAGTCTTTATTTTGTGATATCCCAATTTTTGTGACTTTGCATTGAAACTCGGATTTTATTAAAACGACACTTGATTCAACTGTTGTTGAGCAACGAATGTCCAGCAACACTTGCTGTACGAACGAGACTGCCTTGTTGGACGGTGGTTTTTTTATTTTACAGCCATTTTACAGCCCCCAAGATCGTAAAAATAATTTTGAAGCAAATTTCCATTCTTGTACATGATCATATTGTTTCAATCAATTCTGATTGGTCCTGAAAGGTGGAGAATTCCTATTGCATTTCGATACACTTGTTTACTTTAATTTTGATTAGTTATTGACGATGGCTCATGTAAGTTCTGATCTTGAATACTAAATGTGGCTTAATCCGTCTGCGATCTCAAATAGATCGTGTGAACTAAACGTAACATATTCGGTATATGTTTTTTTAAATTATTTCTACGTTCTACGACGATTTATTTTGTGTATGACTTGTGTGCAAATTAAAATGCAGTTCTACACTTCTTACTTGCGTTAATGCAAGTTTTTAATGTTCTAATTACTTGTATGTAATCTGTATACTAATTATTTGTATGCTTTCATGCAATGAGTGAATTTAATTCAAAACAGGTTTCAATGTAGTTTAGTATTGTATGCTAAACGTAATATTGGAATACAAACATAAATACATTATAGCACCGGAGCGGCCCGGCGGTAGATGCGACAGCAGCGCCGGTCTTCACACAGCAGGACCGGGGTTCAAGTCTCATTTGGGCCGTTCCCCCATAGTGAGGACTGACTATCCAACTATGCGGTAACAATAAGTCTAGTAAGCCAAAGATGGCAGGCATGATCTAAGAGGTCGTTAGGTCAAGAGAGAAGAAGAAGACATTAAAAAAAATCAAAAATTAAATGGAATTTCTAAACGTAAATGAGAAACAATTTCTAGAATGTTTTAAACATCAAAAGCTTTGATAAATTTTTGGGAACACAAGTCAAGGAAAACACAGTCAAATTTGTTAAGCCAACAAAGCAGTTTATGCTTCTGAAAAGTTTGTTTCATATGCGGTGCAGGAAAAGTCGGGATAGTAAGATTCTAAAAGTACCGGACCAATTGAGCATCGTTTGAACAAAGATTGAACGGATAGTTTCACGAAATAATGTAAATGAGGCCTGGCTTTTACTAAGACAGCGTCTACTACCGAACAGAAGCAGTGTTGTTTAGTTTAATGGGAATCCTAATATCCCGTCGAGAACTGGCCTATAATTTCCAAGATGAGTTGCTTACCCTTACAATAACAATAATACAATACAATACAATACAATTACCACATCTGCATGTACCAACCATCCAATTACTATTGAACCTCTCTTACTTATGTTTAATAACGCTCAACTCATTATTATTTAAAACAGAATGCAATGTATCTTATCTCGTAAGCTAAACCGGGCGAGTAGTTTACTTCACCGGTCAAGCACGTTTGCTGCTGCTTTATGTTCCATTCAGTCGATGTATAGATGCATAGATTTGCTTTGTTTTTTTTTGGATTGAAGTAGGAGATGATAAGAGTTCGTTTATGGATTGGCGCGTTGTAAATTTTTCTTGTAGTGTGCATGCCGTTTTCATTCACAGTCTAAAGCGCTTGAATGGCACGAGTGGCTTAAATTAGTATGGAAGAAACATTCAGCATCTACTAGTGTTGCAATTATCAAATTTTCTGTCTACGTTTTCAGTGTTGGTGTTGAAGGTTCGGTGAAGTGGACCGTTTTAACTTATCGCAACCTTCACCAAATATTGCCTACACAGCTATAACAGAGCGATATGTGTATGAACAGTGATGGGCAGGTTTAATGAAACGCTTGTTTTTGTATTCTTTAAAAAAGCAATTAAAGTAAATAAAAAACCATCCGGTACTACTAGCTACTATGTAAAGCTGCATGAGGCTTCCCAATTTCAACGCGCGACGTCATAATGTTTCACTCTGCCCGTCAGGGTGTTCCATTTTTCTGTTTCCAACTTAGGGCTGCCAAAGTATAGGGTAGCGAAAGCGGCGAACATTTTCCCCTGCGCTTCCTTACGATGGCCTATTTTCGGTTTTAGGATATAGTTTTCCTTTCCCAAAACTGCGCCACACCGAATGTCCCTTACCTGCACCACCAAAATAGGCTACGAGAATGCTAATTTCGGACCAGGCCTGCCTACTTACTCCTCGGCTTGGTGCGGTGTCGCATTTGAGCTGTACCATTTGGAGTCGACATAAACGGTACGTCGATATCCGATATCGGTGGTTGCGGCTGTTCGTGACTGTGGCTTTCCGCCGAGTCCGAAGGGTGCTGATACCCGGCACCCCGGATTAGTAGCGCGCGTACGGTGCGCGTGTATGTGAGGAGGAGGCATAAGAAATTGACACAGATAGGGAGAGAATTTTCTAACCCATACAGTTGTTGTGTTGTCGTCGTGATTGTTGTTATTTTCGCTGCCGGTAGTTTCCTCGCATGGCGCGTCAGCAGAACCGTTGAAAATCCAAACGAGGGTCCCCATCGGCAAATGGGACGGTTAAGGGTCCGGTTCAGTTTTAGACTAACGTTCGAGCGTGCTGCACGCCGTATTCGTGTGCAACGCAACATTTCATGCGTGTTTGTGTGGTTTGTGAGTGTCGAATCGGGAAAGCTAGCCAAATGTGTCCTTTAACACGCCGCTACCGTGAGGACTCGCTGTTGCTAGTAACGGAAGAAAAGGCCAAATACACAAACGAAGACAAAAAGACCAACGCCGATAAGGGTAGTGCTATGCTAAACGAGTGAAGAGATACTTCAAGCAAATCCACTAACGAAGCACGTACTCATCTTCACGGGTCGATCAATCTAGCAGAAACCTCAGACAGTTCGGCTCGAACGCCTTCTCGGGAAGACGCCTCCAGTTCCCGCCGTCCAGCAGCAAAGGGGGGGAGCCAGCCAAGGGTGCTACTCCCGTGGCACAGGTTGTTTGGCAACAACCGCAACAACTCGAGACTGTATGTGACCGACCGAAATCCACCACCAGCGTGCTCCCTACAGACTCCCGAAGGTTCGGCCCATTCTGCCCACACCCCACAATCAAGCGAAACGTGATCCGAGCGCACATTTCTGATACAGTTCCGAAAGAAACCCGATACATCTTTCCTCACCACAAATTCGCTTTTAGTACACGCTCCCCAAGGATAGGGAAGCGTGTGAATGCGGCCACGAGCGAGGGGAGCGGGGTGGAGCAGAAGCGAGAGATAAGCGAGAGTGATAAGAAAACGACGACACCAGACGCTAGTAGCAAAGCTGGTACGACGTCGACCACGATGTCGACGCCAACTTCGGCTTCGTCAAGTGCGGCATAAGATAGTGAAGGAAGGAAGGATTTGTAGCACAACACACAGCGTCCCATAGCTGT
Organism: Anopheles maculatus; assembly: GCA_002091835.1. Lineage (NCBI taxonomy): Eukaryota > Metazoa > Arthropoda > Insecta > Diptera > Culicidae > Anopheles > Anopheles maculatus. The sequence continues at coordinate 69,728 of KZ061993.1, forward strand.
GGAGCCCACGGTGTGGGTGGATAAGTTAGATACGGGGAGGGAGGGAGGAAGAAGGGTCCGTTGAACAGTTGGTGAAATTTCCTTCTCGGCACGGAACCGGGAATCATCCTCAGAACGGTGTAACCCGGGTATCAGTGAGCTTTCATCCGGCGTACGGTGCAGAACGTTTTTCCAGCCGGTGCTTAAAGTGTTTTCCACGGCGGTAACGTGTCCGTAGTTCGGTCAGTTTGAAGTGTACGATCCGGACCAGCACGGTTCACTATTTCGGCAGTCCATCAATCGTCGTCGGTGGATAGCGCGTGTTTTGTCGTTTAGCTGGGATTGTTTCGGTAAGTGTGATAGCTTAGCTCAGGATGGTTTTATGTCAATCGTGTTAAAAGATGTCTGTGCAAAGCCGTGTGTCGTACAGCTGATAACGGTCATTAAAAACGTTTGCGATAGAAAGCATCTCAAGGTTCCGGTTTGTCCGGTTGCAAGAGCTGTGGCAAAAAGTTGTGTGAATTTTTAATTCTACCTGTTACTACTGTTCTATAACTGTAACCTAAACAATTTAATTTAAAAGTCTTTACATACTGTGTCTGTTTATCCAACCTAAACTGGGATCAGGCCGCATCAAAGTTTCATCACAGTTTCTAACAAACCATACACACAGTTTTTGTTCAGTGTCATAAGTTTTAAACTTTAGTTTACTACCCTAAAAGATACTAATTACTAACTAAAAGCCATCAAAAGTCCGGTTTTCCATTATTGCACTATTTATCCATAGCGTCAATCCGAGCGTACGTGTAAAGTGATTGGCAATCAACATTATTGCTTTCGGCATAAAAAGCAAATAGAATACCAATTCTACCATCATCATCATCATCATCAGTAGGAATAAGTGAGAACTTTTGTTAATCAAGGTATTTAGTGTGTGTGTGTGTGTTTGTTGTGACGGCTATGTGTTTCCATCTTTATCAATTGTAACGCATCCCGGCTAGGGTGAAGATAAATAATTCCTAGAAATCAGTGTGGCGAATGGAATGTTGCATATTTGTTTGAAAAACAAAATAGGATAATCAACCAATTTACGTTTGCATATTTTTTCATAATAAATTACACAATTTTTAGATAGTTGTTTGTCTATGAATAGAAGATATTAATATAAGATGAATATAATTTAACTGACTCTCTGTAAATTCTAGAAAGGATCATCTTTCAGGCACCTAGTACAATCTCCCGAAAATAAATTTCATATCGTCTTAGTTGAGTTCCAATAACCCGCTCATTAAAAGAGTAAAAATGTACAGCTTTTTATGGAACTTTCAATGAATTTTAAACGACATGAGAACCATTTTACCTATTTTACGACATTTATCGCTTAGTGTATTGTCATCTTTGTGCAATGTTGTCGTTAAATTAATATGTAATAATATGTACAAACATGTCATAAATGCTTACAATAGATAAATAAACGTTGTTCAATTTTCAGATACCGAATGAACACATTGCTCTTTCAATAAAGCTCATCATGCTTTCTTGATGATAGAAACATTTCTTGTATGGTTGTGCGAAAACTTTCCACATTAAAAGAAAAGCTAAAAACGAAATTGAAACAACTCACCCATGACAGAACCCCCACAAAAATGTGTCTCATCTTTCGAGATTAGATTTTCGGATATTTATTACCGTGTCACCGTGGCCATGATTGGCATTTCAATTCATCCACACTTCATCCACAGCTCATGTAACAACCTACAAAACTCATCATTTAGTACCGTGCCTCACACACAAGCTCGATGGGTAATTATTATTTGCGAAGGATGTTTCAATCTAATGGTCTCGTAAACGTTCAAACCCATAGCCTTCGTTACGGAAAAGCTGCTGCCTGATTTATTACACTATCTTGCGGCGCCGTACCGTACCGGCTGCTCTAAACATGAGATGCAAACCGATCGTCTGAGCCCTGGCAATGGAGAAGGATATTTTCCCTAGCCCTGCTACTATCCGTACCGTACCGTACCGTCCACCGTTCGTATGAGAATACGGATTTCAATATGCAAACATGCAAATAAGCAGGATGTTGCGTTCTATTCAAACAAAAACTGCGAAACGCAAACTTTGCATACACAAATCCATTTTTTAATCACAAATAGTACCGCACCGTACCATGCACGCTGGTTGGGTAGGTCGGTTGGATGACTTCCCCAGTTCGAAACGAATGCGAACGAGCGTGGAACACTTGAAATGTTACTTTTCGCGCCCATTTTCTTACCCCAACGGTAGAACGTGGTGGTAGCGAACGAAAACGATGGAAGCAAAAAATGGCATAAAAAAAAAAGCACGCCGACAAACTTTACTACGGTTTTGTAGCTGATTGCCGTTTATAGAGGGACATGAGTTTTACTCGTTTTATCGCTATACGGACACAATCGGGACATCGTTGCCAGCAGCAGACCGGAGAATATTTATATACCCGCATTTATTTATATAAGCGCGGTAATGATGATGATACCGGGAGCAGAGCAACCAGAGAATCGTCCCAGCGGGTGACGATGCTTCGGTGCAGAATGGTAGCAATCCTTGCGCTGCCAGCCAGGATATTATGTACACAAAATCGCTTGAATTGGTTTAGATCGGATTGAATTGAACTGTGGGACCGGGGGACTGTGGGAGCCTCGGAATCTATGTCTTTCGTTTACGTTTACTTTCACTGTCCCGCTTCTTTACACCCAGCCATCCATCGATCCGCTGCGAGATTCGTGTCGGAACCGGGATCCCCTGCGCTCGCTCCCCTATTCGGCTCGGCTGCGCCCGTGGCTTTTGCTTTCGTTTGAATCCTAACCCCACACCGGGTGGGTGTTTATCTCCCAGGAAATTATCTCCAGTATATCAGGCAAACAGCTTCGTGCATCACCCGACCGTCGGACACGTTCTGAATGCTGACTAATGTTTTATTTGATTTCGTTTGACTTGACCTTCCTTTGCTGTGCTTCGGTTCCGTCGGAAATTCTTCCCTTCGACGCTCGTCCGTACAGAATTCGCCAAACAGAGATACAGATTCACACTCATGTCCTAACTCTGGAAATCGCCGCTTTTCCCAATTCAAAGCAGCTTCGTGTTTGCTGTCTTTCCCAATGCTTTCTTTCTTGGATTGTACGCCAGGGCGGGAAGCAACGTGCGCCAAGTAAATAACCCGCCCCCAAGGGGTTCTACGGGAAAGTGTTGCAACCGCGCTGAATGTTAGCCCTTTTTTCGTTTTTGGTAGACTTTTTCCTTCATTCGTTTGCGATTTATTTCGCATCCTAGCTCCTAACACTATGTGCGAGTGTGAGCGCCCTTGATGATGATGCTCGTATAAGCTCGTTTTGTAACGATATGCTTTTGGCGAACGCGACTCGCGAACGTCCTCTATTCCTTGAAAGAGCTTTTACATATCAGGAAATCTACGTTCGCTTTTATGCTTTCATGCTTTGCGCCAGCTGCGTTCCATCGGGGCCGCAGATTGACGACGTCGACGGAATCTTATTTAAACTGATTGCAAGGGAAATCACTTGATTGCGTAATGATGTTGTGCCAAGTTCTCGAGTGTAGTTCCTTGTCAGTCTTGAAGTATGCTTGAGATATTTTAACAGATAACAGGAGGAATGTTTTGTGCTATAGTTTAGTTAACTACAGTTTGATTCTAGCGCAACTGTACATTTCTAATATAATTTTTAATAAGTATTCTACACCCATCTTCAGAATTCGAAGTTCTTCATCTTCAGAAGTTCACTGCCCCTTGCTTCTTTATGTATTTATTCAAATATAATTTTCATCGCTTCCTGTAAAGCTTTCGTTAAACAAAAAAAAAAGCCAAATCGTTTTAATTGAAGTGCTTCAAGTAGACGGTTAACATGTTATCAGCTCATTCGCAAAAAAAAAACACGTACTCTTTAATTATCTTTCGAATTTTGTGACCATTGAAAACTGATGCACTAAGCGAGACGGAACCTTCTCGCAAACAGCTGATAGATAAGAAAGTTGATCAATGCACTGCGTGCGTTCGATTATCACGCCTGAAGTTGGATATCTAACTAGGCACTTCGTTCAGCTCGGCCAGAGTCCGAGCGTGATAAGAAAATGTCATTACTGTGCCTTTATCACTACTGCTATTAAATCAAACAAATACAAACTAAAACAACACAAACGACCTGCCGCAAATGGTGCGAGGAAAAACGCGTGATCATTTTTGCAATCAATTAACATTTCTTTCCACACAGCCGGTGATTAATTATTCGCAAAGCAGCATTATTGATTAAGCTTACTTACCGATTGGTGATTAAATCAATAACGCAAGAACGCACATTTATCATTCCGGTGTGTAGCAGAACAAACAACGCTTACATGCTACTGCGCTGAGGTTGATCTCGATCCTAACTGTGGCGTCATATTCGTCATGGCAAACCTTAATCCGATAAACGATCTGTCGTCGGCAATTGGCGGTGCTGATTATCATACAGATTACATAAATATTTTCGTACGCATTCCCGTGACAGTTACAGTAATGGAAAAAAAACTACCATGAAACACTGTAATCCCGCCCGGTTGATAGATTTCGAACGAGGAGTGGTCACCAAACTGGTAACCCTAAAAGCGAACACAATTGGGCTGAGGTAGCAGCCGATCGTGCTACTACATGCTGATCACTTGAAATGAAGGAAAAAAGTGGTTTCGATCGGCAAACCATGCGACTGTAGAACTTGTCGATGCCACGACCACCCGACTCCCATTAATTACAATTACAATTAGAATTAGAGATCGCAGCATAGCATAGGCAGTGGATGCAAACGGATAGTAGGTAGATTATGCTATAAATAACGTCAACTCTCCCACTGGACGTGACACCATCGATGCCGTACTGGATGCCGTCTCGTCGTCCGATCGTGCGAGATCCAATGACCGCGACCTGCCGCGACTGGCGCCCTGGGAGCTTGATAGTGCGGCAAACAACGCGACTCAGATTTGGTGCATTATAATCGAAAATTCTTATTATTACCTAAGTAACCAAACATTATTTACGATTCAAATATAATTTTCATCGCTTCCTGTAAAGCTTTCGTTAAACAAAAAAAAAAGCCAAATCGTTTTAATTGAAGTGCTTCAAGTAGACGGTTAACATGTTATCAGCTCATTCGCAAAAAAAAAACACGTACTCTTTAATTATCTTTCGAATTTTGTGACCATTGAAAACTGATGCACTAAGCGAGACGGAACCTTCTCGCAAACAGCTGATAGATAAGAAAGTTGATCAATGCACTGCGTGCGTTCGATTATCACGCCTGAAGTTGGATATCTAACTAGGCACTTCGTTCAGCTCGGCCAGAGTCCGAGCGTGATAAGAAAATGTCATTACTGTGCCTTTATCACTACTGCTATTAAATCAAACAAATACAAACTAAAACAACACAAACGACCTGCCGCAAATGGTGCGAGGAAAAACGCGTGATCATTTTTGCAATCAATTAACATTTCTTTCCACACAGCCGGTGATTAATTATTCGCAAAGCAGCATTATTGATTAAGCTTACTTACCGATTGGTGATTAAATCAATAACGCAAGAACGCACATTTATCATTCCGGTGTGTAGCAGAACAAACAACGCTTACATGCTACTGCGCTGAGGTTGATCTCGATCCTAACTGTGGCGTCATATTCGTCATGGCAAACCTTAATCCGATAAACGATCTGTCGTCGGCAATTGGCGGTGCTGATTATCATACAGATTACATAAATATTTTCGTACGCATTCCCGTGACAGTTACAGTAATGGAAAAAAAACTACCATGAAACACTGTAATCCCGCCCGGTTGATAGATTTCGAACGAGGAGTGGTCACCAAACTGGTAACCCTAAAAGCGAACACAATTGGGCTGAGGTAGCAGCCGATCGTGCTACTACATGCTGATCACTTGAAGTGAAGGAAAAAAGTGGTTTCGATCGGCAAACCATGCGACTGTAGAGCTTGTCGATGCCACGACCACCCGACTCCCATTAATTACAATTACAATTAGAATTAGAGATCGCAGCATAGCATAGGCAGTGGATGCAAACGGATAGTAGGTAGATTATGCTATAAATAACGTCAACTCTCCCACTGGACGTGACACCATCGATGCCGTACTGGATGCCGTCTCGTCGTCCGATCGTGCGAGATCCAATGACCGCGACCTGCCGCGACTGGCGCCCTGGGAGCTTGATAGTGCGGCAAACAACGCGACTCGCACTGATTATCAAAGTCCATGACCTTCTACCTTCGCTTAGTCGCACGTCCGAGCAGCATGAAATCGAGCTGTGATATCAGCCGGCAAACAGCAACACAGCCGCTTTAAAGTTGACAGTGTGCACAGTTCGCTGTTGGTCAACCGTGAGACACATCTGGCTGCCGGTGCATATCCGGTTGTAGCCCCAAAACATACTGTACACAGGTGGCTCACAATGGACACGCTTACCATACGGTGTTATGTCGTGCGGCGTGTTACAAACAACCGTTTCCTCTTGGCGGTAGCGGCGCTCCGTCTAACATGAACTTGAGTTAGTTAAATAAATGTGTCACTTTCATGCGCTCTATTTTTTTTGTGCGAGCAAGGAAATGCAAGGAACGGCACGCGACACTGCAATCGATGCAATGGAATTACTTAGCGAAGAACAGTAGGAAATGGATTGTGGACGTAACAACAATCACGCCGATTCATGTTTTTATTTTTTGTTGTTTTATGGCTGGACTTGGTATTCGTTGCTACTGCTACCAAGGTGATCAGGGATGTGTGTAATCTATTAGTTGGATCCTTATTGTCTACCATATTTATCAATTCTTCCATGTAATAATGGGTGGGTTTAACTTTACAGTTTTGAGACTGAATGATCGTCGTATTTCATTATTTGAAGCGAGAATTTATACTGAAATCGACTATAGATTTAAAATATTATCAATTTTATTAATTTTTTGTGCTAATTTTACAAAAACCTGAGGCTTTACATATAATTTAAAATATCCAGTAAAACTTTGTATTTGAGTGGGAATTATTGGGGATCATTTATAAATCTGAATCATCCCTTCGTATTCTAGTATGATTATTTAGCTATGGGTACAATGATGTGTAGAAAGCCATAACTGGCAGACCAAGACCTCCCAAGGTTGTAACTACAAAGAGCAAGAATTCGAAAGGGTATCAATATTATTATTCTATTTAAAATAGTATTCTTTCGTTGAAAATGTTAAAACAAATTGTCAAATAATCGTTCTAAGGCTTTTCATATGGTGTATGTAAATATAAGGGCGGCCCAGTGGTATATACGACAGCGTCGCCGATTTCCACACAGGAGGACCGGGATTCGAACCCTGTCAGATCGCCTCCTCGTACGCAGGGCTGACTATACAGCTACGGGTAATAAATAAGTCAAGGAATGCTAGTTATATGGCTGGTCACAAGACCTTAAGAGGTTGTAGAGTTAAAAGAGTATGTAAATATAATTTTGGAATCGTAAATAATGTTTGGTTACTTAGGTAATAATAAGAATTTTCGATTATAATGCACCAAATCTATTTTCAATAATTGTACCACCAAAAAGTATTAATTGACTAACCAATAAAACAACCTCTTAGTGCACGTCGTTCATAACTTTGTCATGAATTTCATTTAACGATTTTATAGGCAAAACGTGCAAATTACGGGATACGTTATGTTAACTGCCTAATATACTGGATCGTGCTTCCATAAAATTAGTTGCATTCGTCATACTTCATGCAATACATTACAAAGAATCGGTTGACGATCATCAGGTGGCTCACAATGGACACGCTTACCATACGGTGTTATGTCGTGCGGCGTGTTACAAACAACCGTTTCCTCTTGGCGGTAGCGGCGCTCCGTCTAACATGAACTTGAGTTAGTTAAATAAATGTGTCACTTTCATGCGCTCTATTTTTTTTGTGCGAGCAAGGAAATGCAAGGAACGGCACGCGACACTGCAATCGATGCAATGGAATTACTTAGCGAAGAACAGTAGGAAATGGATTGTGGACGTAACAACAATCACGCCGACTCATGCTTTTATTTTTTTGTTGTTTTATGGCTGGGCTTGGTATTCGTTGCTACTGCTACCAAGGTGATCAGGGATGTGTGTAATCTATTAGTTGGATCCTTATTGTTTACTATATTTATGAATTCCTCCATGTAATAATGGGTGGGTTTAACTTTACTGTTTAGAGACTGAATGATCGTCGTATTTCATTATTTGAAGCGAGAATTTATACTGACTATAGATTTAAAATATTATCAATTTTATTAATTTTTTGTGCTAATTTTACAAAAACCTGAGGCTTTACATATAATTTAAAATATCCAGTAAAACTTTGTATTTGAGTGGGAATTATTGGGGATCATTTATAAATCTGAATCATCCCTTCGTATTCTAGTATGATTATTTAGCTATGGGTACAATGATGTGTAGAAAGCCATAACTGGCAGACCAAGACCTCCCAAGGTTGTAACTACAAAGAGCAAGAATTCGAAAGGGTATCAATATTATTATTCTATTTAAAATAGTATTCTTTCGTTGAAAATGTTAAAACAAATTGTCAAATAATCGTTCTAAGGCTTTTCATATGGTGTATGTAAATATAAGGGCGGCCCAGTGGTATATACGACAGCGTCGCCGATTTCCACACAGGAGGACCGGGATTCGAACCCTGTCAGATCGCCTCCTCGTACGCAGGGCTGACTATACAGCTACGGGTAATAAATAAGTCAAGGAATGCTAGTTATATGGCTGGTCACAAGACCTTAAGAGGTTGTAGAGTTAAAAGAGTATGTAAATATAATTTTGGAATCGTAAATAATGTTTGGTTACTTAGGTAATAATAAGAATTTTCGATTATAATGCACCAAATCTATTTTCAATAATTGTACCACCAAAAAGTATTAATTGACTAACCAATAAAACAACTCAATTGTGCACGTCGTTCATAACTTTGTCATGAATTTCATTTAACGATTTTATAGGCAAAACGTGCAAATTACGGGATACGTTATGTTAACTGCCTAATATACTGGATCGTGCTTCCATAAAATTAGTTGCATTCGTCATACTTCATGCAATACATTACAAAGAATCGGTTGACGATCATCAGGAGGGTTTTAAGCAACAAAAATAGCTACTCGAATGTCGAAACCTTTAATTGATAAGGTGCGCGAGCAAAGACATCATACTTTACCGAACGAGATAAGCACCGAAAGAGTATGTAAATATAATTTTGGAATCGTAAATAATGTTTGGTTACTTAGGTAATAATAAGAATTTTCGATTATAATGCACCAAATCTATTTTCAATAATTGTACCACCAAAAAGTATTAATTGACTAACCAATAAAACAACTCAATTGTGCACGTCGTTCATAACTTTGTCATGAATTTCATTTAACGGTTTTATAGGCAAAACGTGCAAATTACGGGATACATTACGTTAACTGCCTAATATACTGGATCGTGCTTCCATAAAATTAGTTGCATTCGTCATACTTCATGCAATACATTACAAAGAATCGGTTGACGATCATCAGGGTTTTAAGCAACAAAAATAGCTACTCGAGTGTCGAAACCTTTAATTGATAAGGTGCGCGAGCAAAGACATCATACTTTACCGTACGAGATAAGCACCGGGAAACCAATTGTGATGCCGGTGTGCGAAAAAAAAACCGCCCATCGATTATGTGTTGATTGTTTTCGTGATATCTCCCTACATCTTCTACATCCTTAGGCTGTGAAAGCGAAACCTTGTGCTGCACCAGCAGATATTCTACCGGTGCTCCATTATGCTTTTCTGTTTCCAAACAGCATGGTGGTACATAATACAACGTGTGCTGGCAGCAGTAAATCACGTTTCAAAACAATTGGAGAAGTAATACGATAAGCGCGGACGCACACAAACCACATCGTCTCACACACACAATAAACCAAAATATGGAGCAGGAAGCTGATACTTGACCGTCGCCGTTCGTCGGGTCACAGCCGTGATGATAAACGTTTGAGAATGCCTTTTCCTTATCGGATCACGAATGTCACGAAAAGTTAAGACAGCAGCAAAAAAAAAACGTGAACATACCATGACCAGCAAAGAGAATAGCTAAATTAAATGTAATTAAATGGCGAACTTGCCTCTCCAGCAAGTATGTGCATTGTGCATGCAACGAGTGGAATGCTGGGCCTATACACGCCAGTGTCCGGTGTGCACATTGAAACATTTTACAGCGATTTGGACACAATACGTTTACTTTGCATAATGATAAGTAGAACAACGTTAAATAACAATTTTTAAATTACTATTGCTGATGATTTCAACGATTGTGCAAAAGTAGCAACATATTCAATTATTGTTCTAAACTAACAAAACTCTTCCGCTTAACCAGGAAGCTATCTTGCACCATAAACCAAAACTGTCCCATCTAGAAGAGTTTTGGCCCAGCAAATAATTCATCTCCAGTGTTCTGTCGAGCTGTTCGGTCATCTCGCGCTAAGTGGAAACTGCGGAAAGTGCCATTAAAAATTACTTTAATTGCTCATAAATAATCACTTGATCACGATCAATCGATCGATCAGTGCGCGTACCGATCGCGCCTGTTGCCGAGTGTCAAACGCGAATCGCGAGTGTGCGCAGAGGGGAAACAACTGTTTGACGCCCACCTGTGTGCTTTAAATTCTTGTCCATTTATTCTACGCTCCTACCACCTGTTGAACCGTTCCGTCCTTACGTTGATCACCAGTGGTATTTTTTTTTCTCTCTTCTCTACGCTTGGAAGGTGGCAAGCGTCGGCTGCAATCAATTTTTTAACGCGAAAGGCTTTTCAGTGTCGTATTTCAATCTCGTGCTATCGTACAGCAACGTTGGCGCGTGCCACCGTGGGACAGGTTGAATTTTATAGCAGCTTGTGTGTGTGTTTTTTTATTCTCATGTATGTTTTATTTATTTGACCATTCGATCGCGCGTGCCACGTTTAACGCCATTCTCAATTCTCGACGAACGATCGTACCCATTCGCCGAAACCGAAATACTTCCTCCCTCAAAAAGAACTCAATTCTGTGGCTTGCGTCTATGAAACGCGATTAGACGCGTGCCGCATGTCACACATTGTAAATGTTGGACCCATTAATCTGCTTCCCGTTTGGTGACAAGCAGTAGCATATTAATTCGTCCTTATCGTTCGATCGAATTTGTTTGCTCCGTCTCGCGGCAGCAATCCAAACCTAGCCATCGCCCTGGGCAAACAAACAGTCGGGAACGTATGAAGATCGCAAATAAGTTGTTTCACGATTGGTTCACCACCGCCGCAAAACCGATTATATTCATATTATACATATCTGTCTGCTTCACTTTGCTGCTCCTTTGGCTACACCTTGGCGACTCCTTGCGCTCATGCGACTGCGCTAATTATGGTGGCACGTGTAGCGGCATAGGTGTGCGGCCAAGCAAAAAGTGGATCGGGTACGCTCCCGATGGTGTGGATGTGATAAAGTATCGTGAGGAGTTCCTTGAAATTATGGCGCGTGCCGCATGCCGTGCTTAAGAAGGCAACCCCAACGCGAGGGTGCTTTCGCGAGTTGCATTTTGTTTTGTTCTTGCGTTTCGCGTTCGCTTTCAAACTGGCCATTCTCTTCGTGGCGTTCGTCTCTGGCAGTTGGGGCTGCATGCTGAGATAGTTCGAGCAGTGGTAAAGCTTTATTAAGCGGAGACTGTACAGCGGAATGTAATGAGCTGTTCATAAGCTGTTGATATTGTAAATTGAAATTTAATCGTTATTGAAGCCATTTTTCCTTATTAATAAAACTAAACACAACGGAAAGAAAACGTTTTCTTACTGCCGACATTATCTAAAATATTAAATTACTATCTGCAACAAACTAACGCTGTGCTGAGATTTAGCATAGAAAGGTCATGTGAAAGGATACGGGAGAGCATGTGGATAACAATACTTCCTGGTTCTCTGGCCAACCCTGATGCGGATCTCAGGTCCGCCCGGCGGTAACGTGAATGTTGTTCTAGCGCGACGGATCAGCATTAGCCGGCTCGCGGGCCATGATGCAGTCCATCACGGTCAATGCATATTTCCCACGGAAAACTACGGACCCGACCGTCCCCCAAATGGCCACTGTGCAAAAACAGAACAAAAAATCCAAACGTTAAACAACCAGAATAAACCTTTTGCCTTAATGGCAATCAGATGGATCCAGCTGTTCTGGCGCGGTGCCACGTAGTACACCGTCCCGACCGTCCCGACCGTGGTGGTGTTGCTTGCGTTGTGTTAGAATAATATTTATCACGGGAGACGGTTTATATGGATACATATTTTCTGTTGATGTTGCGATCAAATAAGTTGTTTCACGATTGGTTCACCACCGCCGCAAAACCGATTATATTCATATTATACATATCTGTCTGGCTTCACTTTGCTGCTCCTTTGGCTACACCTTGGCGACTCCTTGCGCTCAGCGACTGCGCTAATTATGGTGGCACGTGTAGCGGCATAGGTGTGCGGCCAAGCAAAAAGTGGATCGGGTACGCTCCCGATGGTGTGGATGTGATAAAGTATCGTGAGGAGTTCCTTGAAATTATGGCGCGTGCCGCATGCCGTGCTTAAGAAGGCAACCCCAACGCGAGGGTGCTTTCGCGAGTTGCATTTTGTTTTGTTCTTGCGTTTCGCGTTCGCTTTCAAACTGGCCATTCTCTTCGTGGCGTTCGTCTCTGGCAGTTGGGGCTGCATGCTGAGATAGTTCGAGCAGTGGTAAAGCTTTATTAAGCGGAGACTGTACAGCGGAATGTAATGAGCTGTTCATAAGCTGTTGATATTGTAAATTGAAATTTAATCGTTATTGAAGCCATTTTTCCTTATTAATAAAACTAAACACAACGGAAAGAAAACGTTTTCTTACTGCCGACATTATCTAAAATATTAAATTACTATCTGCAACAAACTAACGCTGTGCTGAGATTTAGCATAGAAAGGTCATGTGAAAGGATACGGGAGAGCATGTGGATAACAATACTTCCTGGTTCTCTGGCCAACCCTGATGCGGATCTCAGGTCCGCCCGGCGGTAACGTGAATGTTGTTCTAGCGCGACGGATCAGCATTAGCCGGCTCGCGGGCCATGATGCAGTCCATCACGGTCAATGCATATTTCCCACGGAAAACTACGGACCCGACCGTCCCCCAAATGGCCACTGTGCAAAAACAGAACAAAAAATCCAAACGTTAAACAACCAGAATAAACCTTTTGCCTTAATGGCAATCAGATGGATCCAGCTGTTCTGGCGCGGTGCCACGTAGTACACCGTCCCGACCGTCCCGACCGTGGTGGTGTTGCTTGCGTTGTGTTAGAATAATATTTATCACGGGAGACGGTTTATATGGATACATATTTTCTGTTGATGTTGCGATTGTCGATGTTGGTTGGTTTTTGTTTTGTTTCACTCGCACTCGCTCCGTTCCACCGTCCGGCGTAGGGTTAATCTAAAAAATCTAATTCAATCTAACGCACGTTGGCGGATATTTAATATCCGTTCGGCAAAAACACCAGCCGATCTGTTTATGGAAAAGGGCGGAAAAAGGGACGGTATGGCTTACCGTGCGACGTTAGCGGACGTGTGTCGTGACATTCCCCTTTCCATGAACAATCCCTGTCGTTCGTATCAACCTGATAACCGGCACAATAGCAGGTTCGTTCGATGCACGCGCGTATAAGGTCGAGAATCAATTCTTTACCGTTTACGTAATCCTGTTTGACGCGGAAGCACGAAATCAAAGTCAGATTGGTATGACGCTCAGCTTGCGTTGGAGCGCATTTTAAATAGCGCGACAATTTTCGGTACGCCGGTTCGCTGTGTATCGGAATACATCATGATCGATGGAATTTTTAGTCATGGTATGAGACAATCTGCTTAAGTCAGGCTTTCTTATTTTTTCCACATTTGTTACATGAGACGTGCAAAAGTCTCCATTAGTTTATGCATTAATGTGTGCACATTAGTGCACTCATCTTTAAAGTGTTGAACTGTTTAAAATCAACGTTAAGCAATTTGGGCATCCCAACTGATGGATGATGGTTGATACTGATAAGTTATGTTTACATTCGGGTTATTTGTTGTTCTTAGACTATTGGAGACTTTCCCTCGACAGAAACGAGCCCCAAGGCTCAGTACTGACTATTGTGCATTAAACTGCGGGCAAAATCAAGTCAACGGAGCCAAAAATAACAGGCCAAGAATCTCTCGAAGTTGCAGCGTCAAAACTGGATAAACTGGATTCGTTCCATTATTTATTTTGATAGTTTTGCAAAAATATCCATTATTCATCTTCTTAGAGTTCATTTTCATTTTCTTTCCAGTACTATGAAATTATTGTTCTGCAAAATACAGCAATTTACTTTGAAACGACTGACGACTGAATCTACATAACACTCTGTGCCTTTTGGGCTGGTAACACTTTGGATTAGAAATGATCTATTTGTGCTTTATGAACGTGCGTTTTCATAAATTTAACTTATACCTATGCATCACTTAATAACTGTCTTGTTATTGTTAATATCTATACACCTATAATAAGAAGAAATTCCGCATTATTTCATGTTCTGAATGTAATAATGCACTTCTTATTGACTTTGTATTTTTCTTGTAAACGCGGTAGGTATCTGTAATCCTACAGTCATATATTGAGAATTTGTGATCACGAAAAGTACCTTATGCAAGCATATTTAAATTTTATATTAACGCATCTACACTCATGATTTCCAGACTATTATACCGCATGCTACGGTGGGAACAAATGATTGTTTGTAAATGATTTTATTATTTGTAAAAGAAAAACGAGATCGTCGGTTAATGTGGGCATACATTTGTTTTTGTTAACATATTATCCTGTGACACTCCTGCCGAAATGCATACAATCCAAGACTTAGACTTACTTATTCTTACACTTACATTCTTAGATATGCAATCATCCAATTGAGAAAAGGATGAAAAGTACAAAAGAACATAAAAAACATCAAATATTGATCATCATTTTATTTCATCTGATTCGAAAAACACATGTTTGAGTAAATAACACTGATGTATATAGATGAGTATCGCGAGCGATCACCTCAACATCAACACACAGAACACTTGAACCACGGCTCTTGGTCGTCAGATCGCTTTATACCAAAAATAGCTCCTAGATCATAATTTCCGATACAAAAACCAAGAGATATTTCAAATAAAACACTGGCCATCCGAAAACTGAACAAACGCTAGACTCAAAACACGGACAACATACATCTTAGAATTGTTATTGTTAAGTTCTAGATTTTCTTTAAAACAAAAATCCACAATTATAATCAAAAATATATTATATACTACAAACTGTACAGTTCCGAATATGTGAACTCGATTCTATTAACATCATCAGTCGTTTTTAATGATTCTGTACATGGTTTCCTTACCCAGCGAACGTTCGCTGCCAGCATGACAAACAAGAACAAACGCGGCAGGTGTTCCACCTGTTCGCCACTATACTTTCTTATCAATTGTGCATTGTGTGCTGCTTACGATGCCCGCTGCCCGGTGATCATGAAGCTATGGTAATAAGTGCTCCCATATTTAGCACGCTTGCGGGAGTGTTACCGATTCGCAGTATCGTCACCGCATGATGCATAAATTAAAACACTGACCGGGAGCGGATTAGCACGACACTAATGGTGTGGTCGCGTGGCTCACGACTAGACTAGCGACCGTGCCGCACACACTAGCGGCACAAATGTGAAACGGCACGGAAGGACACCGGTCGGATTGGAGCGGTCTGGTCTAGCCGTGCGACTGATCCCAAGGTAAGTTAATTTATGTGCCCGAATCTGGTGATAAATTCATCTAAAGTTTGCACCACTGGAGTACAACCGTCAGAACCCAGAGTCTGCAATTATACAGTCTGACACCGGAGCACTGCAACATTAATTAAACGAGACTCATTTTAGGCTCACAGTCATGTGTTTGCCACAGTCAGCTGCCCAAAAGCATGACAGCATCCATATGACAAAGACAACTTCTACACCGGGTTCGACAGGAACTTGTGTGAAGACATACGCGGCGTACGGTTTTCCGTTTGCGGCGTCCACTCCATTCTAGTTGCCATGCCAAGTGCATATTGCACCGGATAAGAATCGAAGCAGTTTTCCCCCTTTTGGTTTAAAAATAGTCTCCACCCGACCTGTTTTGTCTGTGACATTGTACATTTATTTAGCGCACAAGGTTGACGATCAGTTTGCTTATCCCTGCCGTTCGCTATCAGCTGTCTTTAAGAGATCGTCGGTTCGTGCCGTGTGAACGGTAAACTGTATTGCAGGTTGCAATAAAAATCGATTAGTAAATCAAAAACAGAGAAGAAACATGTACGGAGTAATAGCGATATTATTGAATATCACGGTTTGTCACCGGGTTGTTACAGTAGCAATCACTTTAATAAAGCAAATTAGTTATTAAGAAATGCCTATAAAATGGCATTAATTTTCAAACCAAACAACACAATTATATCTGTATTCAAATTATATAAAGTGTCACAAATGGAGCCAGAAATTCAAGTAAACCAACAAACATTCTACAGCGACTTTTATGCCACTTGGTAGGGACTTTGAATCAATAATCGTGAATAGCTTCCCAGCAAAAAAGCACTGCATTGTTATCACTGCAGTTTCATCCTCCTAGTTCGTCCAGGTGGAATAAAAAACGAACGAATGAAAATGGCTTGCGATGGGAAACGCTCTCGAGTACTTCGTCCTTATTTTTCCCAATCATAACGATTGCGGTAGCATGGGACTATTCCGTGGCATGGTGGGTTTGAAAGTTCGTCCGTTTATTCGTTCGTTACAAAGTTATAAATAGCTAAGGAACCGATAGCAGCTGGAGGGTGGACCGCTTTCCGCGCAGGAAGCACAGTGGATCGTATTTTTAGATTAGCAGAGACTCGAAACCCTATCCTACTAACCCGCTCGCGTAGCCAAATGGCCGCAGATGGCCAGTACCAGTGCATTGACGAGACGAGATGATTTGGTTCTGTCTGTCTGTCTGTGTCAACGGTTCGCTAACCATCAATCAGACCGAACCGCCGACTGACTGATGCAGATTGCGACGTTGTGCCACTCTGTGTGTGGTTGGTACGCGACTCAGTACGCCAAGTGTGCGGCATCGCAGTAGTGTCGATTTGGAAACTGTCCCCGGCGGGTGGCAAGTGAAATGAAATCGGTTTCTGGCGTTTCTACTTTCCGTCCGTTGTGTTGTGTCTAACATCTTGCACCTGGGATTATGAATTTTGGAACATGAAGCAATGTGTCCGCCCAGCGCAGGATCTGCCCGTGTTCGGGTGGCAGCATTTTCATCAGGTAAGAAAGTGAAGGTGTAACGTCAGCATGTGAACCGTATCACTGCAACAGCAATACAGCAAGTGCAGACGACGAATGCCGTGCCTCAAGCTGACGTGCGTGCAGCACACACGCGGTCGGGATAGTGCCAGGAGCGCACGGTAAACTGTTCAAGGCTTTGTTGTGGTTTTAAAAATAGCGCACTCCTGTCGTGCGACAGGATTTTTAGAGTTTCTACATAAAACAACCCACACGGATGGTCAGTCAATGTCATGGATTTACTTTGGCGAATGAAATATGAGACACAGTCGGAAGTACCTTGAATTACTCTCGCGCTTATCTTTCGATCGGCTGAACGAACCACCACCATCACGCACCACTTGTTGATACGTTGAGCCGAGCCAAGCCGGGGCGTTTTCAACACATTTGGAACGTTTTTTTTCCATTTATCGCATCCCTATCAGTATTAATAACTACACTGCTAATACGTGCTAAACATTTATTGTGGCCTATTTTCATAATTTGGCAGTAGTATTATATTAGATATTTCAATTTCATATTAATTGTTATTGCATATCAACCCACTGTCCGCTTGCATACCTCCATTCAAAACTGGTACCGAAATATGATATCCAAAAAAAAACATGTTCGGGCCCATGTTCGTGTTCTGCTTGCTTCACCAACCACAGCGGCCCAAACAAAAACAAACAGACAAAAAAAATACTCCTTCCCAGTCACATGTTTTACATTGGTTTGAAAATTAGAGCAAGAAAATGTACTGCAAGAAGCAACCAGGAAGTATTATTGATTCATATGTGTGTTTACGGGAGTATCTTAGACCAAAAATGAAAAAAGTAAGAGGCAAGGTGAAACTGGCAAGCGCACACGGGACAGGCACAACGATCGGTGGGAAGAATGTGCGACGAATGAAAAAGAAAGGTAGAAACAGGCTTTTTTCATGTCATGTTTTCATTTGCTAAAACAATGAAACAAAAACTACAAAACAAACGTTCTCATTCTTGCTGTACAGTGTGTAGTGCAAGTTGCTTAACGAGCAGAGCACTGGTCTGGATGTGATTGGCATGTTTTGCTCTTTATATTTCTTCACATTTACGTCAATAATACAATTAAAATGGACTCGTTTTATGTAGGTTTATGAAGTTATTTGATTCAAATTCATATCAGAATCAATTCCAAAATTTATATTTATTAAATCATTTATTTCATACATTCTTACGAATTCTTTTTCTTGAAAAATAAAACATTTATTATTTTATGTATGATCTAATATTACGATCCAACTTATGGAGTTGTATATGTAATATACTCAATTATATACCTATACTGAACAGTATACAATACATAAATGATTAAAAAAATATTATATTATATTTTAATTAAAACGATTTAAATTAATAGTTTGCTGTGCATTCTGTTGCTGTTCTGCTGCTTATACATCGTCCAATTATTTAAAGTTTAACGGTTTTTGCAAGCTCCTAATAAAAAATAATTTCCAACTACCACAACCACGTGACCAATGCGTAGCTCATTCGTTCGATACAATGCCCGTTGTGCGACACCTTTTTCCATACACTGTGCCTATGCAGTAGAACAGGAAAGGCACCTTTCCGTCCGTGTATAAGAACTGCAGGCAGAACGGAAGGAAGGTTGCATATTGTTTTATCTCAATGCATCCTAGGGTAGTGACTGCCGCGTCCTACAACCTGTCCCTCCCCCTCCCCTTCCTCTTCCTCTTCCTCCTCATCCACCGCTCCGGATGCTGCGGCCGTCGCCCGTCGCCTGTGTCCGGGCTCCCCAATTGTCAGGCCCGCGCGCGCACACACTATCGCAATACAATCAGAATCGCAAGCGAGCGCAAGCAGCGCCGTCGCACACACTGACACACTGGTCCGGGCTGGGGTTGTAGTAGCGCGTGTGTGAGCCGTGGCGGCTAGAGTTGGCCGCGTGCTAGAAGCTTTCGCGGCTAGAAGCAGGCAGAACCGCAGGTGCAGTATATATATGAGCGCCCGTTTCTAATGAAAGCTCATTGCATCTGTTGTCCCTGCGGTGTTCACTGTGTTTTTCGAAGGCGCACGCGAAATTCCACTAAATTGCGTATTTGCTCCGCTTACGCTAGTAGCAGTTACGCATCCTGTGGCCTCTAGTTTTCCCCCCTTCCCGATACCCATAACTAGTGGCCGGTGGTAGTCGCGTGTCCGAACGAAAATATTATCAACTCTTTTTGAAAGTTTAAAGTTGGGCTCCACCAGGAGGTAGCCCAAAGTGACGTGATAGCAAATTCTGTTTGAGCGAACCGCGCGTGTGTGTGTGTGTGAAGCAATAATTCGGCGAACAGATTGGCTAATTTAGCAGATAGTGCGCAGAACGACACCTGCACAACGTGTGTTTGAGCCTGTGGCATGTGTACGTAATCGGGAATGGGTGCGACGTTTTTCGCGAAAATGGTTTGCCCTCTACACCGCCCTGCAAAGGGCTGCAAGTGCACCGCTATTACTATCATTACCGTCGTTAGATGACACTGGGTTTAGCTTTTTCTTTACATATTAATGAGCCCAATCCCAAGAAAACACGTGAGCTAGACGTTCGAGCACAGGCCGAACGGCCTGGCATTGCCTAGGTGTAACAGTGCCCCATTGTAATTTCCTTCTCTAACAATAACCCGTTACAGCGCGCTGGGATTCGAGGTACACTCCCAACACGCTTCATTAGGAGGTTCGATTGGAACGTTTACGCTTCAATGCATCAATTTTACGTTGCAACTCTGCATATGTGTGCACTAATTGTTATGCACCGCTGAGAAACTGATCAGATGATCAGTTGATCGTGATTCGTGCATACAAAAACTATATAATACGGCGATGCATGCGCCTGCCTGCCTGACACATTCATATTGTCTTCAAACTAGAAAATGCGCTAAAACAAATGTTTAAACGAGCAATTATTATCATCGTTGGAAAAATGTGCAGAACAAACCAATACGGAACAAATGATACAAATTTACCTTTTACCTCGTTAGATTGGGCACTTGTTTTGTTAATATTTAACGTTTATGTGATACTTGTTCGTGCTCTCTTTTTGTTTGTAATTTTGTTTTGTGTTACCTTTTTGTTACTAATTCTTACTTTCATCAACATTCTTTTTTTTTTGTTTCCTGTTTTCCTCCTTCGCTTCATTTCATTTCAGGTAAATTCGTTCATTTAGCATAAAGTTCTTCACCTGACCCGACCCGTTCCGATAGTCTGCATGAGAGAGCATTTGTGCGTTAACTTGTAATCATAATACCCACTCTGAGCTATTCTGTTACATACATTTCGCGCGCGCACACCCATATCTGCAGTACCATTAACGTGATTGTCTTTGCATCGATCGTAACCACCACCGTCGTCGAGAGATATTGCAAGCGGATTGTTTCGCTTAACGTTTCACTTTAATTTCTGCACGAAAAGCGAGCGATTCGCATCCTGCCCAAAACCAGGCACAATGAAGGTTGACATACAAAATCACGTCGATCATCTGCCGGCGCTCAACGGTATCACCGTTTCATCCACCCATGATTCCCTCATACTGGATGAAACATGTCTGATGGCAAGTATTATTTATTATTTCACACTGCAAACGCGACACTGTAACAGTGGCGGGACGGGACAATGCTACAGCAATAACACCCCATTCAGCAAATGTTTGCACAGTTGACAAAAGCACATGCCACAACAAACCGTTTCGCTTGGGTTTCGCTGCGGGGCGAGCGGTATGTTCCGCGTTGCAAAATTGTCATGTTCTTTTTTTTTTTGCTTTAACTGTTTAACGCTCTTCTCTGATTGCAAATGAAATCGTCCAGATAAAGCGGCTTTTAAAGTTGCACTTGTTTAAATTTTGTCTCTCCTTTCGTTTCCCATTCTCTAGCTATCGAATCTACTGACGAGAAGCAACCGTATGGCTTCGAAAGCGCCCAGCATCTGCGATGGAACGGCTAATGTCGATGCGAAATCGAACGAGATCGATAGGGAACTATCGATTTCGGTTATTACTGAGGCTGATACTGAGGACGTTTTGGATTTGCTGAAACGATTTTTCTTCAAGGTGGGTTCCACTTGCAATGGATGGTGTTGATTATGTTACAGGGAATGAAATGAAACAATGCTTAAAATTTAGATCTTATTGCTGCAGCCGCATTTCTAAGGATTACTTATTATGGATTTAGTTATGTTCAACAAACAACGTCGAGAGATCTTGGCTTGTCATTTCTGATTTCCTTTACTAAAGTTTACCCGTAGCTCGATAGTCAGTCCTACGTATGGGGAGACGATAAGGGCGGGCGATTCGATAGACCAAAATATCCAAAAACATTATGGGCAACTATGTTAAAACCTTCGGCTCACAAGTTATGGGTCAGAACGGGTCCTTGTTTGTTGCCAGGGAACAAAGCGGTTTTATAAGGTCTTTTTATGGAACACGGAAGGATCTAATGGAGTACGTGTTAGAATTTTTTTGTAAGGGTCCTATCATGAAGGTCTTTTGGTATCATGAACACCTTCCTGCGGTCATTCGTTGGAGAGCGACATGGGTCTCGATCCTGCGAACCAATTCAATTGAAGTTTATTCAATTATTCAATTGAAGTTCTTGAAGTTGTTCTAATCACAATCCGAATACTCAGACGTAAAAAGTGGCTCAGGCTTTCCAGACGATATCATTATCGAGTTGGATTGTCTGATTTACATCAGATCTTAACTTGTTCGTTAATGGTCTGGGCTGATCGATAAATCTCCAGTAGATAAAAATTATATTGATCAATTAACTTTGCCTTTTTATTTAATCTGTTATAGCTCAATTTATTTGTAAAAAAAAACAACATTGTGTCAAGTATAAAAAAGCTCAACAGAGAAATATAGAAAAAATCTCTAAAAACTGTAAGAACAATGGTAGAATTATTCAAGACATACATTTTAGTAGGGATTTTTTTTTATACATCGTATACATGCAGAAAAATATGGGAACACTGTACGGATATAAGGACAGACTAATCAGCTACATGATATAAACCAGTCTAATGGAACATCGACAAAAGGTCGTTAAATCAAGATGGGTCAGCAAATCGTTAGTAAATTTCAAATAATTACACTTTCCAAAGTCTTTGGGTTAGCAAAACAAGCCAAAATTCTCGGTGCACGTTTCGATGAGTATATCTTTGTCTAAATAATCCTAACAGGTTTCTAGTTTCTATCTATATACTATTTTTGTTACATACTCGCTTTCAAAGAACGTAAATCTTTCGTTCATATTATCTTAAATACAAGCGTATCCGTTCACCGCAGAATCGCTCCATGGATATGAATAATGCATCTTCATGGAAATGGGATGAATAAAATATGAAAAGAATTCAATTTATGCAACTCCAAGGGTCTGCTTGGTTTGTCCCAATTTCACACGAGAACCGTACCCATGTATCAAATGCTCTCGTTCGTATCGGAGCTCTGGTGTTTAGCATATTTCGTATCCTATTTGCTCACCTTCTTTCTGTGTCCTCTTTTCAGGATGAACCCCTCAATACGTACGTTCAGCTCGGCGAGTGTAAGGAATTGGAAAAGTACTGCACCAAGAGCCTGGGAGAACACTCTTCCTACAAGGCCGTCAATTCGAAGGGCGAAATTGTGGGAGTCATCCTTAACGGTACGATCATGAAACCGGTAAGTGTTTTGTATGTAGCATTCTCTTTCGCCTCCCTCCCCCTCCCCCCTCTCTCTCTCTCTCTCTCTCTCTCTCTATCTATCTAACTTTTATTCCTATCACCAAACTAAGCCAATTTTGTTTTCGGTTTCATCCTTGATAGCAACCTGGCGATGAACCACCGGCAAAACTGGCTGCCGGCTGTGCACATCCCAAATTTCGGAAAATCATGGCCCTGATGGATCACGTGGACGAGCAGTTTGACATCTTTGAGCTTTACCCCGACATTGATCGATTTTTGGACTGCAAAATTCTTTCTGTCGACACCAACTACCGTGGCATGGGCATTGCGGGCCTGCTGACCGATCGTACCCTCGAATATGCTTCCCGGAACGATATTAAGCTGATACACGTCCTGTGTAGTAGCCATTTTTCGGCCCGCGTTATGGAGAAGATGGACTTTACCGAGGTTTTCCGTCTACCGTACGCGGACTACCTTGTTGACGGGGAGCAGGTATTCGACCCGGAGAAACCACACGTGGCGCTGAGAATTCTTACGAAACGGTTAGACCAATAGCTGGCCACAGGACGTTTCGGCGAGTGTTCATGCGTGCCCGCGATTCGAACAAAAATGACCCGTTAGGACATACCGCTGTTTGGCATCGAGTAATAGGACCGGTTTTTATTAACTCAACTGCCGCAATCTGCGCAATGTCAATTACTACTTACAAATGTTGAAAAACACCGATGACATATTTGATTCCTCTCGACAGGGGCATTTTCGGAAAGAAATTTCTGTAACCTAACGCAACAAGTCATACTTGCAAAGATATGCTAACTTGTGATAATGCTTGTGTTTTAAATGTGCTGCATTTGATCATTAAAGTGAAAATTAAATTTAGTTCCGTGCAATTACGGCACGGTGATGTGGGATGGATAGTGGCAACAGTGTTGCGGTTATATGTGTAACAGGTAATCAGATAATAAATAATTATTTATACATAGTATAACCACTAATGGTTTTCACTGTTTGTGTCCGAAAATCGTAAAATTTGTATGTTATATGCCAAAGGGCATATCTTAGAATGTTATGTCCGGTGGCCGAAGCGTTAAGTCGTAAAGCCAAGCAGAAGCAGATCCAATACAATACTTGATTTGTTACTAGATACATTCAGTTTTAAATTAACTTCTCTCCTTCTTCTTTATTGGCCTAACGACCTCTTAGGTCATGCCTGCCATTTCTGTTTTACTAGACTTATTGTTACCGCATAGTTGGATAGTCAGTCCTCACTATGAGGGAACGGTCCAGATGAGACTTGAACCCCAATCAGCCCGGTCCTGCCGTGTGAAGACCGGCGCCGCTATCGCATCTACCACCGGGCCGCCCCTATTTTTTGTAATTCTATTTCAACTATTTTTTGTAAATCCATCTAAACATGGATATTGAACACAATCAAAGGAATAATTTAGATTTTCGTAAATATAAAGATATCAATCAATAAATGCTTTAGTTTTTGTTTTATTCATATAGAACGGCCTGGCCGTATTGCAAATAATTGTTTTAGTACAACTAGCAAATTTCTTTATTAGTCTGTCATAAAAACAATGCGTTGCATATGTATGAATATGTTCTCATTGATGCATATCACAATTTAAATTGAGGTACGGAGCCCGGATCCGTAAAATATTAGGCGAATGAACAAGCTCCAAAAGAACGTCTACGAATAATTTTTTTTTTTATTGTTCGCTTATGAACGATTGCACTGATTTAATTTCCGATTTTTCAATCGAAACACGTTCATTCGAAATTGGGAAAAAAAACAAGTTGAAATTTCAGCAAAACATAACATTGTACAAATAATGTTCATTGCCATATGGCAAAAAATGTTTAAAATAAATAAGTTGCCCATATTGGTTTGCAGCAATGTAGGCCGCATCCAGCTGAAGCACAAGACTGGCTGGTTTTTTTTCCTGAGTCATTTTTATACAACTAAAAAATTAGTTTCTCTCATTTTATTACCTTTTCAACAATATTTCAACAATAAGTCATTCAAATTCTTTACTACATTTTACATTATTTACAAGTATATCATCAACTCTTCGTAAAACGTCTAAAACAAGCACGTACTAACGCAAACGTTACGATACTTCTTCGTTATTCAGTTTTGCCTTCATGCGCTCGATTTGCGCTTTGTTGCCATATTTTTTCGCTTCTTCGCGTACTTCGGCGTGAGTGATTGCATTTTGCCTTGAGAATTCATCCAGTTGATCTCGTTTGAATGTGAACGATTTGCTGAAGCAAAACAAAATAAAAAATACGTTTAATCAACAGTAAAGAAAACGCCTAACGCTTCGTTACCTGATTGCTACAGCCTGCAGAACGATGCCAATCAGCATAAAAATACCACAAAACAGCACTATCGTCCAATTACTAACCTTTTTGACCCCTTTAATTCCGTAGTACGGTTGTTCTTCGTTGTTGTAATGCATCGAATTTGCGGCCCACGGTCTAGAAGTATTATTTTAAGCGTACGCAGTGTTAAATTCCGCTGCACAGTAATGACGACGCAAGTGAAAGTACCTATGGAACACCTGATTGCCTGGATTCTTGCCCAACGATAGCTGGAAATCGTACGCAGCCCTGGCCTCCGGTTTACTGAGAACTTTATAAGCTTCCAGTAGCTCAACAAACGACTTTTTGTCATACTTTTCGCTGTTGCTAACATTTGCATCAGGATGTAGCTGTAAAGCGAAAAAATATATCATTTTCCTTTCGTTCAACCAATTCTCACTCTATATCAACCATCAACAGTAAATACTTCTTTAGAAAGTTGAATGAAGGCAGTTCGAACGTCTCTCGTTGAGCAGTTCGGTTGTAGTTTTAACACATTGTAGTGCGTCCGATGGGTGTACCTACAACGTAAATGCGCAAAACGGGTAAATCCACTGCTTCTCGTTTTACAAATCAATCCCACTGAACCTTACCTTACTTGTGCCTGCAAAGCTTTGTAAACTGCATTACTGTGAGCAACTTTTAACATTTCGTTACTCTGTTACGTCGAATTGTGCAAGACTTTGCATGGATTTGAGGTAGGGTGTTGATTTTTGAGGTTTATTCAACCGCCTTTCTATTTCTACCGTTACCGGCTTCACCTGGGCGCCTATTTATCGGGCCAAATTATCCTTGCGGTTACGTTGGGCGGCTGCGTTGTTACGATATTTATATTTATTTTCTAATTGATATCTTTGTTATTGTTCAATCTGACAGATCAAAAACAAATCCATTTCTTCAAGCAGGGGTTAGCAAATATCTGAAAAATGCATATCGCGCGATTACACGGAGCGGATGTAATAATGCTCGCACAAAAGTCCTTCTTAATAATTTAATTTGGAAAACTATTTGACTATTTGGAAAATGCTTATCTGTTTCCGACTAATAATTGCTGTGATATAAAGAAGAGGCATTTCTTTTATTTGAGCGTGAATTCTTGTTGATGTATGTCTAAACGCCGGAGAACGATTAAATAAATTTCAAACATCGCTAAACTCACAAACCTAGCTACCACCCCTGCATAAACAACCAGAATCCTTCAAGGCAGTTTGACATTCCGCAACCGACATCGATATTTTCACTATGAAAACAAATGCATTTGGCTAGGATTTCACTCGGTAGTGAAAGTAAAATAATTATAATTTCAGACTACCCGGAAGGGTTGTAGAAAGAAAGAACTTAACTAGAAGTAATTAAAGTTACACCATGGATTGCTAGTTGCGTTAAAAAAGTTGTTGTGTAGCCGTAGAAAGTGTGTATGCATCGAGTTGCATCCATCCAGTGGTAGTGGCCTAGGTGTTATTTTTATCAATCTACTTTAGTAGAGTATTGGGAAATACTCCTCATTATTCAGTGGAGAAAAATTTCAGTAAAAATGAATAATTATATTAAATTTATGGAAGTGCTGGGCAACGTGAAGGTAACGTTTATCTGATGCAGATCACCTCGTGACGTACATACGCATAGATAACTAAAATTTCATATATTTTGTAGCATCTTAAACGGACTGGTTGGGTCTTAAGAAAGGTGAAAGATTGTGAAACCGTATCGGGTCACATGTACCGGATGGCGATGATGTCATTTTTTTTGGAGGACAGCCACGGTTTGGATAGGATCCGTGTGATGGAAATGTGTAAAGAATCGCTTGTAACAAAATATCTTGACCGCCTATATTGGTAATACAATATCCTTTTTCATCATGTTTCAGCGCTTGTTCATGATCTGGCGGAAGGAATCGTTGGTGATATTACTCCTTACTGTGGGGTTTCACGAGAAGAAAAGCTGCTTAAGGAATTTTCCGCTATGACAGAGATAGCTAATCTGCTTGGCCCCAACCAGGATAAGATGATGGCATTGTTCAACGTAAGTAGTGAGCAAAGCAGCTACAGCAGAATAAATTTTGTGGCATCTAATTTTATTGTACTTCCATTGGCAGGAATACGAAGAGGGCAAAACTCCAGAAGCAAAGTTTGTTAAAGACCTCGACCGGCTTGATATGGTAATGCAGGCATACGAATACGAAAAACGTGACAACTGTCCCATGCAGTTGCAGGAGTTTTTTGACTCGACAGAAAATAAATTTTCGCATCCACTAGTCGTTGATATTGTAAATGCTATAAAGATTCAACGAGCTAACGGTGCAGCTACAACCGACAATCCTACGGCTAAGTAATGAGAACAAGGATTGTAGTTACGAAATATAATAAAAATTAGACGAACTGTTTCTTGTTACAATGAGCATGATGATGCCAGCGCAAATGCCTACACATCACATCCGAATCAGACCTACATCTAAACAAAGATACATATTTGAAGACACGAATCTATCCAGTAATCGAACAATGAAATAATAACAATGTGTGATAGGGTAAATTTAAAATATTAAAATTGTACCTGCAACTGTCGGTGTAATCTGGATATAAAATTATACAAAAAAGTGCAATACAAAATATGACTAAATAACTATAATTATTGTGGAGTAATGTTCTTAAAAAGGAATTTCATATGTCCTAGCCAGTAGAATGGCCGATGAAGGTAATGATTCAAACCATTCAAAACAATTATTAAACCCTGATTTTCCAAAATTTTCAATAAAATTTGGTCCATATTTGGATCTTATTTTATTTTCTGCCTAGTTCCTTTCATGAAATGTCACACGAATGGTCTTGACGGCATAACGTTATGCAGCTTGCATTCGGACGGAACAGTTCAGCGGGGCAGCGTCACGCATTGCAAGACAAACTGCACAATCCGAAACAGAAATTCGCCACCAGTGAACCAGTAGTGTGCGGATACCAACGCCGAACGGGAAAAAAGTTCTGAAATTTAGCCGTGCTGTCGTTTCTAGCGTGCTTTGGCGGAAAGGTACGTTTGCAATCTCGAAACAATTAACCAAATGCGGATGATTCAATCCCCACGGTCTTCGGCTTTGGCTGTTCGTTCAGTAGATGTTTGCGCGTGTGTGTATGTGTGCGAGCGTGTGCTTTTTACGAGATAAGGAAATGTAAAATCATGTCGAAACAAACGTTAATCCGGCTCGCTAGTAGGAAACAGTTGTGTGCTGATTAGATTCAAGCCAGTTTGGTGAAAAGCATACTTTTTGGCAAACAATATCGTCATCATACACTCCCATGTGGGTGCGGAAGGTGCGCAGGAGATGGCAGCCGGTGTGGACCATTTTCGCGGTGTGCAGCGGCTGTCAAGTTTCCGACAAATGACAGTTGTCGGATGAAGAAATGACAGTGCGGAAGCGCCCATGACAGCTTGGTGTTGGTGTTGGAAATCATCGTCCGTGCAAAGTGAAAAAGAAAAGGTTTTTGGTTTTATTCTTCTGCTAAGTGGACGCTTCTAAGTGTGGAAAAATCGTGGAAAGTTGTGCGAAAACCGACGCCTAGCTGCAACGTGAAGCGTTTTATCGTAGGTGTTTGCAGTGGCGAACGTGCGGTCAAGTCCATCGCCGAATAATTAAAGCCATATCTACCGTCACCGTTTGCGACCCGATCGTATTTATTTTTTTCTCTTCTTCCTACGCCCGCAATACATCAGTGCGTTGGCTCGAAAGCATTTTCCGCGATCTGCAAACCTTTTCCGAGTTGTTCCACAACACTCAGAAACACCAATAGAGGGATACGTGTGAATTTGTTTGCGGGTAGCATTGCATTACGAGCGACTAATCAGCAAAGAAAACGGAGCAGTCCGGATCCGGCCGTCGGAAGTTGTCGTGGATGTTCTTGCGTATCTTTCTCCGTGTAAATACTGCACCCTACTGCGTCGCCAGTCTGTTTTGCAGCCGCTGGGGCACATAGTTTTGGTTTTTTAGCTGCAAAACGTCCTACCGCTAGCATTACTATTTAGAATGCAGCAGCAGCAATGCAACAGAATTGAGTATTTGATGCTGATTCTGTTGTGTCGACTGCAATCATCCCTGCGTGTGTTTTGTCATAATCTCTTTTCGTTCATTCTTTATTTCATGCTACTACTACTACTACTGTTGCTGCTGCTACCTCCGCTGCATGCGCATTGCACCGCACTTTATCGGCTCGGTAGATGGTCACGGTGACCTTAAATAGCAGTAGTGCAGCTACACCACATTCATAACTTCAGTGTTTACGGTGGTTGCTCATAGGACGCGTCATTTATCTGGTTGGTGTATCATCTGACACCGTGCGTAGCTAGCATTTTCACACGATACAAATGTACTGTCATCGGGGAAACCAAAGAAAATGCAATCCAAATCATAACCTAGAAATTGCCTGGATTGTTTATCTGTTGTAGGACGGTTAAAAACCCGTATTAACGTGATTAACTTGTTGTCAATTGATTCATCCCACTTGCTCCGGATGCTGCTTACGAATCTTAATATGTTAAATTTATTATTTAACTGTTGCTAGCTTACTGTAAATCGATCGACTAATAGAATAATCCGACCGTCCGTAATGGTCTTATAATCTAGTAAGAATTCTTTAAGTGTGTATGTGTGTGCTGCTAGTGATCACAAATCTGATGTTTTTGATCTATCATAGCAACCAGCAACACTGCTACCAATGCCGGCAATAACAACACCACCTTCTAAAACGTGTAATCTATGTGTTATCAATCAATTATACCAATTGGTCGTACAGTCAGTGTGCTGTGGCTGACGCAGTAATTCTTTTCTGTGAGTGTCTCATTTTTATAACTGTAGACTTTAATTTCATTTTCAGTGCTGTAACGATCAAGACATGAGTGCGTTGAACAAATCGGCAGGCCTAACGGAGAATGGAGGGTTACATAATGACCGCGTGGCAATACTAGACGCCGGATCACAGTACGGGAAGGTTCGTTCGGGAAGACACATTCCTTTTTACCTTACCACCAACGTTAACGCACACGTTCCTTTTGTTTTTGTTGCCACAGGTAATCGATCGGAAGGTGCGCGAACTCAATGTGAAATCAGATATTTTACCTCTGGAAACATCTGCCTTAAAACTCAAAGAACTCGGCTACCGAGCAGTTGTTATATCCGGTGGTCCCAATTCTGTCTACGCCGAGGATGCGCCAAAGTATGATCCAGATATTTTTAAGTTAGGCTTACCGATACTAGGTAAATATCTAGCACAACATATGGTGATGATAACGCTGTAAATTGATTGATTGTATTGATTTAATTCTCTCTCTCTTGCGTTCGCTTTCGCTAGGTATTTGCTATGGAATGCAGATTATCAACAAAGAGTTTGATGGAACCGTACAGAAAAAGGACATCCGGGAGGACGGAGAGCATACTATAGAGGTTGAAGACACCTGTCCATTGTTCAAGTGAGTGGTGGTTCTTGAGTGGCACGGTGTGTACACCGTACAGGAGAAATAAGAAAGGGATCATCTCATCAGCGTACGGTGATCTTTGATACAATTCTCCCAGAACAAATTCTAAATCAGGAACAACTTTCGAGCTAGCAAGATTAATGTAGAAAGCTACACCTGGTTTAACATTTAGATTAGCAAATAATGCTGGGAACATTCTGCATCAATTTTTCTCATCATTAGGAACGATCGTTTTATCACCCATAAGCTGTGAAATGATTTGTAATGATGAATAGCACCTTATTGTTTATTTTATTTGTTTCTTATTTACAGCCGCTTGCAGCGTTCGCAGAAGGTTTTGCTCACACACGGAGACAGTATCGATCGGGTAGGGGGCAAGCTTAAGGTGGGAGCATATTCCTCAAACCGAATCGTTGCCGCGATTTACAACGAACAGCTTCGTATTTACGGCGTACAGTTCCACCCGGAGGTATGTTATTCAGACGTGTTCTATATCACAACCAGCCCAGTCACGTTTTCGGCACACTGTTTATGCTTTGTAGGTTGATTTAACCGTGAATGGTAAACAGATGCTCTCTAACTTCCTGGTGGACATTGCGGGATTGCAACCGAACTTTACAATGCGCAATCGGGAGGAAGAATGTATCGCGTACATTAGAGAGCATGTGGGTAACAGTAAGGTGTTGGTAAGTATCGACCCGTCACGGTGCGGTCACAAAGGAGGGGTCCAACAACATTCGATTGGTGTAATGCTTTTTTAACTTTCCGTACAGTTGTTGGTAAGCGGAGGAGTAGATTCGACTGTGTGTGCAGCACTGCTAAGACATGCCTTAAAACCGGATCAAGTAATTGCTGTCCATATCGATAATGGTAATAAATTCCCCGAATCGAACATATCCCACAGCAATTGTACATGAGATATGACCATGGTTTTTCTTTTTGTTGTTGTCGCATTTTCTTCCAAAGGTTTTATGCGTCTGAATGAAAGCGAAAATGTGGAAAAATCGTTGCGTGAGCTGGGGGTAGATTTGTATGTAAAGAACGCAATCTACAAGTTCATGAAGGGTACGACCACAATCAAACTTCCCGGTTCCTTATACAATCAGGACACGCAGATGTTGTGCCAGACGATCAGTCCAGAAGACAAGCGTAAAATCATCGGTGACGTATTCGTGAAAGTATCGAACGAGGTGCTGCGCGAGATGAATCTAAACGCGGACGAAGTGTACTTGGCCCAGGGAACTCTTCGACCCGATCTGATCGAATCCGCGTCCGCGTTGGTTAGTGCTAAAGCCGACACAATTAAAACACACCACAATGATACCGAGCTGATAAGGAAACTGCGTGAGGCGGGTCGTGTGATTGAACCGCTGCGAGACTTTCACAAGGATGAAGTGCGGCAACTGGGCTATTCGCTGGGACTGCCGGCCCCCCTGATTGAGCGGCATCCCTTCCCCGGGCCAGGATTAGCCATCAGAGTGCTGTGTGCCGAGGAGGCATTCATGAAAGACTATTCAGAGACACAAGTAAGAATGAACACATGCGCGGTAGAATTAAATTTTAATAGAAAAACTAACATTCTTGTTTAATCGATTTGTAGGTCATTGTGAAAGTGATAGTGGATTATAAAAACAAGCTGGAGAAAAATCACGCGCTGCTGAACCGCGTTTCTGGTACAACTACGAAGGAAGATCAGCAGCAGCTCTGCCGTATTTCTAGTAACATCAAATTGAATGCTACTCTACTGCCAATAAGAAGCGTAGGCGTTCAAGGTATGTGAGGGGGAGGGATGTGCAAAGGACGATAAAACATGGCTAAACTGGTTAAAACGTTTCTCCTCAACTGTTGCAGGCGACAAACGATCGTACAGCTATGCCGTAGGTCTTTCGAGCAAAGATGTTCCGAATTGGCAAGATATGCTGTTCTTAGCGAAGCTAATACCGCGTATTCTGCACAATGTAAATAGAGTATGCTACATCTTCGGCGATGTTGTACAGTATCCGGTGCAGGACATTACCCACACGCTGCTTACCGAAAGTGTTGTGTGGCAGCTACGGATGGTAGATAACATTGTCAATAAGGTAAGCTAATAGCAGTTAATGAACTGCCAATTTTGGACACGAACGGCCAGCGCTAACAAATGCTGCTCTGTTGCTGCGCTTCGATTTCAGATTCTGATGGAGCACGAATGTATGCGTAAAATTTCTCAAATGCCTGTCATCCTGATACCCATCCACTTTGATCGGGACCCAGCGCAGAAGACCCCATCCTGCATGCGATCCGTAGTGTTGCGACCTTTCGTTACAAACGATTTCATGACCGGTGTGCCAGCGATTCCCGGAACCGATAGGTTACCGACAAATGTAAGTAGAAGGATATTTTTATTTATGTATTCAAAGTCATTCATATGCCAATCAAAGGAGTTATACAAAGAGAAAATTTAAGATGCAAAGTGAGACCAAGATCAGACCAAGCACCAATAAGTAGAGCCAACCATGCTTGATATATTATTGTAAAACAAAAGTTTAGCGTTCAGCGTTCGGACAACTGTCGATCATATAAGTGCTCTGTCAGCGATCTAAAAAAAATAGACGGGTGCTACAAGGTTTAGGGAAGATGTTAGCACACTATTCTGGGGAACTTCGGACGTACTAGGAAAGCAGGATAAAATGAAGAGACTGAGCTTTACAACACACTTCCTCATAGAAATATAAGAAACATCTTTACTGCCTGTTAGAACCTCAACTTCCCTAACATCGCGAGCAGAAGTCCATGTATGACAGCCTTGGATGGAAGGCTTTATAAATTGCATCCTTCTTCTTTATTTCTGCTTCCTCAAGAGATCTTGGCCTGTCATAACTGGGCTGTACTTGCCTTAATCTTCTCGCAAATGCATAGGCAGTCTTGCGTTCGGGGAGAAGATCCCACGCTCGTACTGCCACGGCTTTCAGACCTTACTTACTTACTTATCAGGCGCTTCGCGGTCTTGGCCTACTACAACATTCCGCAATACCGCTCACGGTCTAGCGCCATCGTCTGCCAATCCACTGGGTCTTCACTTCCGGTCTGGGAGGTCTACTACGCCTCCTCTGTCCATGTACTCATAACATGACCAGCCCATCGGAGCCTGGAATGCCTCATTCGCTGCACGATGACGGAATCACCGTACAGCTCGTAGAACTCGTTGTTGTAGTGGCTCCTCCATTGTTCTTACATACATACGGGGCTAAAAATCCTTCTGAGCATCTTCCTCTCGAACGTGGCTAAGAGGGTGCCTTCTGTTTTGGATAAAGTATTTGGATATGACTCAGAGGCGTATGTGAGTACTGGGACTATAAAGGTTCTATACAGTCCCAGCTTCGACCGTCGCGACAGGTTTTTTGAGTGGAGAAGTTTCCCCAGGCTGTAGTATGACCGGTTAGCATTCGTCCCGACATGAAGACAAAAAGCATTAAGTCATATGCTGTGCGGAACTGATCGAGGAGTTGCAGCTGAAGAACGTTGAGAATTAAATGATCCATTTAAAAGTTTAAGCCATGGCACAAATAGGTGCAATATCTCGAAAATTATCAAGAATCAACCAGCAAGATTTCAAAAACAGGCCAAGTTAGTAGAAAATAGTATTCTAATAGCAGAGGGACAAGAGTGACATCAGGAGGATTGTTTGCGCTTATCAAAAACTTTTTAAAACCTTGTTCCTTGTTTACCAAAAGTTCCTTGTTTATGATTGATGCAAGTGAAGACATTTGACAGTGTATTAGTTAGATTAGTTATTAGTAGTAGTAAAAATACTCAAATGCCCTAAACAGTGGCGGATCTCACGGAGCGTGCGCTAGGCGCCTGCCGGCAGTGATGTGAAAGGAGCCATTTTTTCTCACCATAAATTCGATGGAGGGGCTTCCATTCCGCCTTGATCCTCCTCTAAACCAATGACGAATTGTTCGATAGGGTATTATTGCCTCGTCGTGAGTACACAAAGCGCCATAAGCAATGTGGATTGGAGTGCAAACAGAACGGAACGTCAGTAGTCTGACCTGACTATGCTATAATTTTTTTTATTTTTCATGAATCTAAGTACGAAAAATACTAACGATTACTTTTTTTTTATATATTTGTGTCTTCTTAGGTGCTACAAAAAATGGTAGATGAATTATCCAATATGCCGGGAATCTCGCGAGTGCTGCTAGACCTGACGTCGAAACCACCGGGCACGACCGAATGGGAATGATTCCCCTTTATATCAGACATCTTCTCCTCTACTTGCACCAACTTCGCCACCAATCTAATCTGATAACGAAATTAGATTAAACGAAGATATATCATCCGCATCATCGTTGCCAGCTCCGTCATATTCGCATAATTTGCTGCCGCCGTTATTGTGCTGGTCCTGCACGCGCTAAGCGCAAACCACCCCTCATCCCTTTTAATTATCGTCAATATCAGCCCGACTGGCTCCTGAAATGTTTTGCCAAGTGTATATTCTTCTGTTGTAACTATCAACTAACTTGCTACACTTGATTGAGGGCAGTTCCATCATGATCCGGTTTCGTTTGGCCTGTGTTTCCTCGCCATGGACACCCACAGTTCCTCATTCCCATTCACCCTTTTGACACCATTGTTCATGGACCGGAATTGAAGCAGCGGAAATATGATTATTTGTTTCATATTCGCATGGCGAATATCGGCTTCGCAACCAATAAGAAGAAGGATGGTCACGCGTTCAGTACGGAATTGAAAGAAAAGCGCACTTCGGAAAATGCACGCCATCCACAACGTGCTTGTTGGTATTGTATTGAGTGAATCTATACGGCAACAGAAATGCATTGAAACGTAGCCAATCCATCTTACTCTCCTACGATGCAACAGTTTACGCGTTCTGCTTGTGGTATATATTTGTGTCTTCTTAGGTGCTACAAAAAATGGTAGATGAATTATCCAATATGCCGGGAATCTCGCGAGTGCTGCTAGACCTGACGTCGAAACCACCGGGCACGACCGAATGGGAATGATTCCCCTTTATATCAGACATCTTCTCCTCTACTTGCACCAACTTCGCCACCAATCTAATCTGATAACGAAATTAGATTAAACGAAGATATATCATCCGCATCATCGTTGCCAGCTCCGTCATATTCGCATAATTTGCTGCCGCCGTTATTGTGCTGGTCCTGCACGCGCTAAGCGCAAACCACCCCTCATCCCTTTTAATTATCGTCAATATCAGCCCGACTGGCTCCTGAAATGTTTTGCCAAGTGTATATTCTTCTGTTGTAACTATCAACTAACTTGCTACACTTGATTGAGGGCAGTTCCATCATGATCCGGTTTCGTTTGGCCTGTGTTTCCTCGCCATGGACACCCACAGTTCCTCATTCCCATTCACCCTTTTGACACCATTGTTCATGGACCGGAATTGAAGCAGCGGAAATATGATTATTTGTTTCATATTCGCATGGCGAATATCGGCTTCGCAACCAATAAGAAGAAGGATGGTCACGCGTTCAGTACGGAATTGAAAGAAAAGCGCACTTCGGAAAATGCACGCCATCCACAACGTGCTTGTTGGTATTGTATTGAGTGAATCTATACGGCAACAGAAATGCATTGAAACGTAGCCAATCCATCTTACTCTCCTACGATGCAACAGTTTACGCGTTCTGCTTGTGGTATTCAGTTTCGATTATGTTGGTGAGTTTTTCTTTTCCTCATTCTCATTACTAGGCGAGCAGTTGAAAACGGCTAGAACCGTGTAGTCATACTGTAATAACTTTACCAGAACTATCCGCTCTCCGCTCTGTGAACCAAAATTGTCATTTGAAGGTGTAAAAAAAAAACAATTAGGGCATAACAGTGTTCCATTCACACAGCAACGTTGAACATTAAGGAGAAGCGCAACCCAGAAATCAGTCCGATTTTCAGCATGAAAATCGAAATTCACCTACTGCTAAAACTGACATTTAATTCAATCAAACATTTAACGGAGACAGAGAGCGAAACACTCGGAGAAGGACAGCGCAGCAGCAAACCGCGGACGAAAGATGCTTGAAACGGGGTGTACGAAGGAACGCAGGAGCAGATGTAGCAGGAGTATACTGGGAGTTAAATATAACAGTTAAAAATGGATGGACCGTTAATCGAGAGTAGACAATTGATAATCCCAATTGTCTTGTGAGTGGGAGCGCGCTTACGCTGCTGAATGTGAACAACACCGTTTCAAGCGAGAGAAAAATAAATAAAAGTCTGTAGTAGATATTTTTATTTATGTGTAATGGAAGATGAAAATATGAAAAATAAAAGGCAAGAAAAAAAAACATAACAAAATCAACGCTCTTTGTTATTTCTTAAGCGCAACGGTGGGCTGATCATGTCATGAGAATAGCACCGGACGACCCGGCCCGACAGTGAAGGTGTGGTATGCCGAAATTGAGATGGAAGGATGGTGTTGATGTGTGCGCTCGAACATCCGGGATATTAGAACTGGCAGACGATGGTGCTAGACCACGAGCGGTAGTTCGTACGAATTCTAGGCAGGAGATTTCAACTCAATAGACAACGATCCATCTCGACCAAAAGTGTCTGGGAATGCCATTACAGCAGACAAATTCACACAACGTATGCAGCATGACCATGGCTTCTTGGAATAATAACGATTCTCATCACGTGTCCACATATGGATGGAAAATGCTCAGAGCTCTATGTTACCACCAAGGTTAGATCGGATCCTAGGCCAAGGAGATGGACTTTATCTATTTATTTATTAATTGTAATATCAACGGGCCACGAGGCCTAATTGAGTAGCAAAGATAGTTATTTACGACTACGACTGTTCCTACAACTGCTGCTCCGTAAATAACCCATTAAATGGCCGCCATGGGAGAAGACGGTGCCTGTCTCTAAGACTGCAGGAAGCTAGGCCAAAATCAAATGCATCCGAGACGGAGTTAACGGCCGCTGACATGCGAAGCATAGGGTCTGACCGACCAGCGCTGGAACGGGGCTGAATAACTCGAAGTGTATCCCTGGTCCTGAGTGTACGAGATGGTGCATTCAGATCGATGCAAGACAACAGAGACGGCGAGTCGATACTACCGTTCAGCAGACCTGCGATGAAAATGCACTCAGCATTGCGCCGTCGAACAGAAAGCGGTTTGAGACCCAGGCGACGATACCGAGCAGGATACGACGGAAGATTCCGGCGGTCTTGCCATGGAAGCAAGCGTAAGGCATAGCAAGTTAGCTTACGCTGAATCGACTCAATTCGTGCAGAACAGGAGGCAGTTGTGCGGTTCCAAAGAACACAAGCGTATTCCAGGACCGAGCGAACGATACTGCAGTAGACGGTCTTGATGCACACTGGATCACGAAATTCTTTGGTGGTTCTAAAGATGAGGCCAAGTAATTGGTTACCTCTCTGGTGATGACGTCATCGGTGTGCAGTTTAAAGATCAGATTCGCGTCTAAAAGTATGCCGAGGTCCCTGGCAAAGGTTTGCCGTTTGACTGCAGTGCCATCAATATGATAGGTAGACATGATCGGATTTCGGCTGCGACTAAACGACACAGTAAAGCATTTGTCAATGCAGATTG
>KZ061993.1:121426-136420 GCA_002091835.1 Anopheles maculatus
GCTGACCATTGAATTTCGGAATACATCGTTACCTATACAGGTGCACTGTCGATTGAAGGGACTCCTTACTAACCTCAGCAGTGACCAACACTTTGTAGGTAAACATTTGATTGGTGGACTTTATCCTTAATCATTCTGTTACCAATATATCAGTTCAGTTAATGCTAAGAAAAAGTTTTAAAAAATGCGAAAAACGCATCACAGGGACTCTCGGGATCAATTGAAATGCTATTTTCATTTTTTTCTTCAACGTATGAATAGAGTGAAATTTAATACATTGAAATAGCTATTTTGGCATTATTATTTTTAAATTGTTTCCTATTTATTCAGAATGGCCTGGTCGTTTTGCATGGTTATATTTTCATTATCGTAGGAAAATTACTCTACAGCTGTTAGCAGAACTTGACGAACACCTGTTTTTTGGGGAATAAAAAAAATAATTGAAGATGTCCTATCCATAAGAAGTTCCACTATTTGATAAGCCAAAAGTAAATTTGTCACATATCTTTTTAATTCGCTTTAAATGGCTATATAATATATAAAACCTAATATAAAAATAAGACAATCCATTTTTAAGTTAGGTGAACAAATATTGGAGAATAATAACAATTTCATGTGTACTGTAAGAGCGGGCTTAACACTTTAGATATTTAAAAGCTGTATTAGCTAATAAACAATCAGATTTTATATAGTATGCGTAAGTACACGTAAAAGTCGGTGGAGTCTATTATCGGTATGGGTAAATGAATCCTAAAAGTAACTATTTAATTCAACTTGATGGCAGATAGAACGCACAAACCGTTATCTTTCTCAAACACAGGTTAGGGTTTGCTGAAATTGCTTCCAATTTTTAAAACCATAAATAATGCCCCAGCTGCATTACTTCTAATAATTCTGGAACATATTTAAAACAAACACCATCACAACCACGCAAACTGGATTTGATAACGGCCATAAAAACAGCAACAACGCATCACATCCACATCCTTCAAGCGTACTATTAATATTGAGAGCGCAATTTGTTTGAAAGACGTTACGCAAAAGGAGGCTTACCCACCCATCCCAATGGCAGGGCCGATGCCGTCCCTGTCAACTTAAGCCTTTGTACCGAGGAGGCCTCTCAGCACCGTTTTTCAGCAGATTACAGCCAAACGGCTGTGTGGGGTTGCCTGGAGAGAACGCGCGTTGTGAAGCTGATAAATCATCATAATTTTCCACGCTCCGCTAGAAGAATAACCGGTCAGTGACCGGGCCCGGGAAGAACCATCTGTGTCTGTGCAATGGTGAAAATTCCATTGCTGCTTGCTGCAGGTGATCGTGGCAGCGGCAGTCGGTCCTGGCCCATTAGTGCTGATTGATGATCAAGGAGCTTCGCATCCATTTCGTTTGCATGGGTTCTCGCGCACACACACACACACACAGAGCCACCAACCGGCACAACACCTTTGAAGTGTACCGGTGGGGTAGTATAATTTTCTTCGTCTTTTACGACTCACAATCTTCAAACGTGCGACACAAGCGTTTGACCCGTTGGTGGCGGTCCCATCACAACAGCGAGAGTTGTGCAAAGGTTCCATTATGGACGAATATTATCAGCAAGTTGACATCTTTTAGATTATGTTTTTTTCTTCGCCCCTTTTATGTGCATGGCCTTTTTCCTTCTTCTCGGTGATGTTCTTTCATGAAATCTAAGGTAGCACTCAATCAAACACCACCTTTCCGCGTTCTGTGCCGGGATGGGTTTGAGTTGTACCGGAAGGTTTCACGAGTCTTTGCTCGGGTTGTGTTAATTAAAGGAACTTTAACAACTGCGACATATTTCGTTTTATTCACAAATACATCAAATTCTAGAAGCTTTAAGGTACGAGTTTGGTGTTGGTTCTCTATCGCTCCAAACCACCACTATCCAATCTGACTCTGTTCACAATAATGAAACACCACCCAACTGTCAACAATTTCCAGCGTCAATCATCAGCGGGATCAATTTTCTGCAATTCTCTTTCCTGTGACTCGGTTAATTGGGATTCCTAAAAAAAAAGGGAAACAGGAAGTATGGCAACGACCATCAGCCAAGCTGGCCGAAGCAAATATTGTCGGATGTTGTAGTGCTTGCCTGCCGTACGTATCGTTCAACTTCACCGTGAAGGACTTTCCGGTAATACCATCGGCACTTCGTCGAAGGACAGCTGCTACTTTTAATTACATCCCTTAATACGCCGGATCAGATCAATTTGTTCGCTTTGATGCAGCTCGTTAACGGCGAAAGGCAGCTGGTACCAGCTGTCCGAGTACGAGGACAGAAAGACACATACACACAAGTGCGCTAAGGGTAACCGTTTAACTTCTCATAGTTGTGTATTGGATAGGAGATGGGTTGACCTTTCGGTGCTCGTGACTTCATGGAAAGGTGTCTCGAACAAAAATATGTACCACGCTTTTTTCTTCTCTACTGGTACGATGCAAAACGCTAAAAATGGAAGTAATACGTTTGCTTACTACCTTCGGAGAATTTCCATTTTTGCCCGGTTTCAAACAGAGAAAAATGAATCGTTTGGTGGAATGAAGCTTATTTTTTAGTATGTATGCTATGTTCGTTATCGTTATTTTTAGACGATCATTACTTATAAAGTCATATACAAATTATACACTGGCTGTTAATGGCAGGTTAGTCTTTGGAATAAACATTTTGCACTAAACAAATAAATTGGATGAAATAATCAATATCCGGTTAAGTTGTTTGGATGGTTCGGTGGTCGAAATAGACCGATAAGGACAACATTCAACACAAATTATTTTGCTCAGTAATACATGAAGAGCTGTACACTTCGTAGGAAGAAACTGTGATCAAACTGCATTGTTTATTCATTTATTGAAGTTTTCGATAACTATGCATGTTTATTTTATGAATTATCTGGCATAATTGTGTTAATTGTGAAATTGATTTCGTGTTCCAATATCTATAAAGCATGAATTTTTATGATGTTAATTCATAAATTCATTTCTAATTTGCAATATACTTGCCGCATCAGTCATCCGATAAAAACTGTTTACATAAACTACATTCCGTATAGACCTTAAACTAGACTTTGATGACTTTACACGAAAACACAGATTGGATGATGAAATAAGTAAAATGCAACAAGCAGCGAGAAGGAATAGTAAAACTTAAAATAGTTTCAAGTTATTTTTAAATTAGAGTTCTATTCTCTATACTACAACATGCAATTAAGACTATTTTTTTATTTGTGTTTTATAGTCTAGAATAGAATGTGTTTTATAGTCTAGGGGCGGCCCGGTGGTGATGCTACAGCGGCGCCGGTCTTCACTCGGCAGGACCGGGGTTCAAGTCTCATCTGGGCCGTTCCCCCATAGTGAGGATTGACTAACCAACTATGCGGTATCAATTAGTCTAGTAAGCCAGAAATGGCAGGCATGACCTTAGAGGTCGTTAGGCCAAGAAAGAAGTCTAGAATACACTCATTTCTAACTATTGAAATTGATGTGTAAAAATTAGATGTTAAATTTGCATTTATCCTTAATAACTTGGACTAAAATTGAATTTTTAAGTCTTTTTATTATTTTTTCTTATTTGAAGCTATCAAAAATATGAAAAATAAATCGTTGTAAACATTTCATATGCTTTAAAATATTTGTTAAAATTAATTTAGAATTTTATGCTGTTAAATTCTTAACAAAATCGTTTTTAACACACGTATGGTATTACTCTTCATCTACTAACCCTTGTCAATTGTTCCCGTTCTAATTATTTTTGTTTTTGCTTTGTTTTACAGAAACTTT
The DNA here is from genome assembly GCA_002091835.1 of Anopheles maculatus. Classification (NCBI taxonomy): domain Eukaryota; kingdom Metazoa; phylum Arthropoda; class Insecta; order Diptera; family Culicidae; genus Anopheles; species Anopheles maculatus. Next base: position 125,225 of record KZ061993.1, read on the forward strand.
GAGTGATTCAATTTCTTTCGTCTCTTATGTTAACATGTTTTGGTGCTTTGACATTTCTCTTTGCAATTTTATGCATGTTTTTTTTAAATTACATATCAAGTTCGAATCTTGAACGTGTAATCATCTCATCACCTACCACATTAATCTTTTTTTAAGTATGCTAATTTCAGTTTGAAACTCGACACTCTTACTAAAACTTGCATCATTAACGTGACGATGTACCCGTACAAAATTTGACTTACGTATGATAAAATCTCCGAAACGCATTAACCGTTTTCCTCGGCTTCCAAGACTGTACGTGTAACGTGAACCTCTTTTCCTTTTCCCCACTGCCATGACCAGGATATTGGCTTTAGTTTTATGGCTAACGGCTCCATGCGTAGCGACAATGCAGGGGTTTAATAAAATATCAAAGTTTGTGATTTTAACATGCCTTTTAAAAACCAATCATCATCATCATCGTAAGGATTATGATACATACGGGACAGCGGGGTTTTCTGTTGTTTACGTTTCGAGTCAGCTTATCTGCTGTATACTTCCACCGCAAGCAGCAATCCAAAGACGGAGACACCTCGGTCCATTTATCCGTCAAATCCGTGCGTTCAGTGTTCATAACTGTGCGTTAGTCGTACCGCAAGCGTACCGCAACCATAAAGCAAAACAAATGTTGACCGTAATGTTGTTGACTGCCGACAATCAAATCCGACGAATCCGAACCAGTAAACTAAACAACGGCACGCATTAGTGTTTCACGCGGAGTTCTGGAGTAGTGGAAGGAGCAAGCAGAAAAGGGAAGCCCCAAAAATTCAAAACACATTTCCTTCGTGCCCGACTGCGTGTGAGAGAGGAGGATGAGCGGAGGGAAATAAACAAAAAATCGAAAAGCAATTTTGGGCATCATCCTCAACATAAACCGCTTACCACAATCCATTTTCCATGGCTTAGGGAACTGCTTTACCATTCCGGTTGAGTTGGCGAATAAAAACGCCCGGTTGACGGGAGTGCCGTGCGTACCTAATGGTGAACCGAAAAGTGAATGTAAAAGTAAAAATCACACACGACTGTTTCGAAAATTCGCCACTTCACATGAACATGCCCCACCGGTAGAGTGAGTGTGCCCGGAAAAGGCCGGAAGAGCGTGACGCGTAAAGCCTTACGCACGCACAAATTCAAAACTCATTCATTTAATCATTTTCACTCATTGCCCTTTGATTGTTCGTTGCGTTCCGTGTCTGCTGGTTGAAGTTTCCATCTCGTCAGGCAGGCACGCAACGGTGGTTTCTTTCCGGATTTTGCGTTATTATATCGCTACCACATTTCGCTCGGTTAAACCGTCCTTTCCGACTACCGGTGCGGTGCTCATTAACCGGTTGCGCGGTCCGAAGAATAACGCTGACTGACACTGTCACTTGCAGCGATCCATCAATCGCATAACCAGTTTTACCATTCGGTAAATACGAAAATAAACCCCGACGCCGGAACACCATCGGTTCCCGGAATCAGTTTTGCAATATTATGACAACATAATGCAATGGCTTTTTTTCCACTACACTAGACCCTACACAGGATACAGGGGTCCACGAATTTCCCGAAACTCACCACGCCATCGTAAAGTCGCTCGATGGGAAAGTTCGACCGTTTGATGATTATGATGATGATATGGACGGAATCGGGTGTCGGAAATGGTCTTTCCCTCCATTCAAAATGGCTGGCCACCACAATAGGGGTGCACACAAAAATATTCTCGCTTCCTGTGGGAACAGACGGTTGATGGATACGCTATCAAAAAAAAAAACACCATTTTTCCAAGAATTTTCCATTTCGGGGTTGTTTTTTTTTATATAAAGCCAAGTCCACGGGTTCAGATTGACTCGTGACCCGTGTATCGTTTTTATTTTGTTTTGTTATGTCATGCCTGAAATCTTCAAAAGGGAAACTTTTAACCTTTGCCGATCGATGGCAGCAGTAACCACAATTAACAGAAGCGAGAACCGCCACAAACCTTTATACAGAGAAATTTTCGGTTTTTTTATCTGTTTGTGTGTGTTTTTCTTTTTTTTATATTCCGCTTAGCTTGTGCTTTACGATAATCTCAAAAGGTTCTCACTTCCGGACACAACAGATCGCACCGCAGACACATTCAAAAGACTTGACCCCCGGGGAAACATTTTTCATTTCACATCGTGCAACCGATGGAAGATTAGATTTTGAGCCACAATTACTATCAACACACACACACACACACACGATCTCACTCACATAAAATCAAGAGGTCGATTAAATGACCCCCAAGCATGTTGCCCATAATAGCACCAGGCATATGTGATTCTATCTCTTTGACCTTCGCAGCGTGTTGGATGACTTAACGCTTTCGTCCTTTTTTGTTGTTGCGTGTGTATGTGTGTATTTATCGATAAGAATGTCATGCTTGAAGTGACTCAAGCGTGATAAGAGCAAATTGTTTGAGGAAGTAAGAATAAGGGGCTTCGGTGATAATCTGCCTCATTTTGACATGATAAAAAAGGGACATTATTTGGACCACTTCACACGGTGCATGACAGTCATTGGAGTGATGGTTTTTTCTTTCATCCCATTTCTTATCTTCTTTAATAGGACATTTTCGTTCTCATATTGTGTTTTATGTTCGTTTCATCTGAGATCTCACATACTTTCTTCTGATTCGATATGATATTAAACTCATGCGTAACTTTTGAGTTACTCAACAGATTTGGTAGTTTATTTAACCATACAATCTAAATGTTTTGATCTCTTTTAAAAATTCACAAATAGTGTGAAAAGTGTTAAGCGAACTGTTGCAAAATGACTTATAGCCTGCATAAAGATCTATCTATTATTATATTAGTTTTATTCGATAGATTGTTTGATTTATCAGTTTATTCATTTTTTTTAATTTAAAGAGAAAAAGGAGTTTAGTTAATCTTTTACACATGATCATCCTCGAATAATGTGCCACTCAATTCTCACATACGATCTCGATCAATTTTAAAGCCATACAATCGCATGTATTGAAATACTTTACTTTGCAACACTTTATTTCTTTTATTGTACATTTGATAACGCTCAAGTTGAAAAATAACTTAAATTGTTTTATGTTGTCCTTTTGTATCACAGTGATTTTTTCATTTGTATATAACAATCATAAACGGCATCAAACCTGTAAACTTTGAAAGCTTTACTTACTGTAAAAATTTTCTATTTTTGTTGGATAATTTTGTTATCTTGCATTTACAATTTCAATCTTCGTATTCGATGTTTATAGAAACTACTATTTGTAGGCAAAAAATGTTTCTTTTTTTCATGTTTATGATTTGTTGGTCTCAATAAATGTTTTGTATTTTGTATTTAAAAGGTTAAAGCAGCAAACCAATATTAAAAAATTTCTTTGTCTTAATTGAAGTATTTCAAAATTTAAATTTATGTCTCTTTAAAACAACACATAGAGTTACATTTCATATTATCTGAAAGCTTCATTCACAGTCCAATTGTTATACAAACCCACCACTGTAATGCAACACAAAACGGCAAAACAAAACCAGAAGCATATTTAAGCCAATTAAACGAATACAAAATAGCTGATTACACGTGCCACTTACACCTGCAATGTAAAACTATTGAAAAGGAACAAAATGTAGGCCATAATAGAGCCTGATCAGATATTGTCACGCCACAATAGGAAACGCTGTCACTCCTCCATCTGTAAAGTACAAAACAAAACCATTTACAAGCCCCTTTTCCTCCCGCAATCTCTCGCATTACAGTACACCGATTCTTGCCTTGCCCATTGTAAGCTGCCAACATTTGCGTTACTTATCTTCTGCACCAAACGTCAACCCACAACCAGTCCCTGTCATCGTTTACCATTTTTGTGGCACAAAATCGTATCGCGCTCTCGTTGTGTAGGACTGTTCACCGTTCAACGTAGGACTAAATCACTGTTACAACAAGCGCAAAACAAAGAAAAGGCACACGGAAAGAACCAACGGCCCGCCGTGTAACCGAGAAGCGATTGTCCGTCGATTGACGTTTACAATACAATCAAGCCAATACTTCAACACCTTGCTGTTCCGTCAGTCTGTTGCTTGCGCATCCGTATCTCTATTATTTCAGCTCCCTCAAGCTCATTGAACCAAGTAAAGTCATTCTATTGAATAACGGCTGATACAACAACAGTGCCGAAGCGTCGAGACGTCGAGCGTGTTCAACCGTTCGTTTTTTTTTGTCTTGCGAATCGACCGATAAGCGGCGCTGCTTTTATTAACCGTACAGCCGCTGAACCAGTTATGCCAGTTATGGTACTCGGCTGCTTAGTCCATACCGTTTCCAACCCTCCTTCACTCTCTCTTTACTCTCTGCAGTGGTTTTGTTTATCGAACGAACGCGACCATCTACACCATGAAATGAGCGGCAGTACTTCAAGTAATTATCAATAGGCTTTTCATTCTGCGTATCATAAACTGAACTGAGCCGTGAATGGGGCTCCTTCCCATTTTATTTTACTCCGACCGACTCCCATCGATGCGGTCGCTGTTCCCTGGCAGCACATAATTGGAATGAATTGATGTTCCGCATGTTCCAAAATGCCCGTTAGCAAACCCTATCGGGAGAGCTTTGTTGAAAAGCTTTCGCGTTGTAACGCTGGTGGTCCTGTTGTCGTACGGCCGGGTACAGAATGTCGCTGGTACGAAATATTCCACCTTATAATTAATAACCGGAATGTGCCGTACCGATATTGTAGCTGGAACCTATCGGCTGCTTTCCATGGTCCATGAGCACACTATCGGTTGATTGGAGCGCGATGTGATGCACTAATATATTGTCAGTATCGAGGTATCGAGCGGATGGTCGGAAATGTTAGATTAGCTACGGGAGAGATTGATAAGCACACCGAAGGGTCATTTAAACTAGGATCCTATTGTTGTGGTAGGAATAATAATATCTTCCTGCATCGTTTTCCCCCACAGAATTTCCGGATACTATCAGAATATATAGAGTAGATATCTAGTCTACTTCTATCGATGCAGTTTACAACGCAAAAAATTATATTTAATAAACAATTTATAGTTTACCAATTAAATCATTACATTATCTATCAAAACATCATACAAACGGTTCTTTCTGACATTAATTACATTGTTCCTAAAGACAACATCTGTTCCGACAGATTACAGGTGGCCAAAACTTTACTAGTAAAATTAATACGTTCTATTTAATATAATTTAAACAAATGAAATAAAGGATGGCATTTTTAACGTTTTTAAATGTTTTTCTCTTTTGTTAAAAATTTTTGATTCAGCGGAGATATGTAGAAATTTCAGACATTCTTTCATAAATAATGTTTTTTAACAGATGGAGGCGCCTAGTACTTGGTGTAAGAAAGAAGGATATTGGACAAACTAAATTAAATTATATTATTAAATCGCTCTCTTTTTAAGTGAAATATTATTAATCGCAAGCTCAAACGTCTTGTAATTGTAGTGCTAAAGAACATGTAGAATAATGTAGCTCTAAATCTGGTAAACATCATGAAAATAAAACAATAATACATTTTATGTTAATAAATGCTTGGAAGCTTTGTATCTCACTTGTAAATAAGCCATTTAACAATATTTAAGATGTTTAATATTTTAAAATCAAACTAAAAAAACACTAAACACCTTTTTTAACTAAATTATTAAAAACAAACGCTTCAAAGCGCATTGTTCTTAGACGGTATCTTAGTGAGAAGGATTAAAGGATCCGCATACGGTCACATTATTCTCTCTCTCTTGCTCTCGCTGTATCCAACCATCTCGGTTCAGTAAACTTAGGTCGATTTCGCACGAAACCGTCCTCAAGGTGATAAATTTTAATGATTTACCAAAAATCACCTACCCAACCAGGCCCAGGAAGACACTGCGTTTTGTTACTGCGGGAGTGTAAAACCGTCTGTCCAATGTCACCGTCAAAATCGGCCGGCTTTCCCGCCTTCCCAGAAGCGGTACAGGGAACGACGACGGTAAGCCGGGGACGGCTATTGTTTATGTGATGAAAATACAAATTTGCATATTCTCATCTTGCGACATCTTTTCGGCTTTTCGAGAAGCAAAGTGGCTCGTGGCTGACTTTACCGATCGTCAGCCTTGGTAATTGAAACGTCACGCACTTTAAGAAAAAACCCAGAGAACACATTTGTTAACAAACACGCTTACCGGGCAAGGAAAGGATTTTATCCTTTGGAAGAATATAATGATGCGGTGAATGTTTTTTTTTTCTTGACGGTGGTGGAAAAAGCGGCAAGATGGCATCACCGCCCGTAAAGAACTGTGATAAATGGATTGCGCAGTTACGATACGGTAACTTTTCCTTGAGCCGTTGCTTAAACTTTCACCGCACGTTACTACATCTGGTTTCGTGAGCGAGCTTGAAAACGCAATGCATTTCCATACTTATTAACGGTACCGTACCAAAAAAACGATAAATTACCGGTTCCTCTTGGGGGTCCTGTTCCATCTTTCTTGTCTTCCCAAGCAGACAGTATTATTGAACATTTATAAATCATCGTGGTGCCGGCTGTCTGATTGTTCCTATTTTCTGTTTTTGGTTCCTTTCACAGGTTTCAGTGATCCATATTGTATGCTCGGCATAGGCATTCAGCCCTCCGGTACGCCGCCGCCTCCCTCGCCCCAACCACCGATGACACCGCGCACCCTCTCCGACACCGGCATGGACAGTCTCGACTCGCCCGAGCACGGGAAGCTGCGCAAACATCACAGCTTTCGGTTGAGCTTCAAGCGTAAGGATGGTCGCCAGCAGCGAGACTCGGTTGGTCCGGTACCGGCCAAATTCATCCGTGCGACCTCCGTCAAACCGCACACGCTGTGTCCGAAGTGGAACGAGAAGTTTAAATTGTATGTATTTGATCAATTGTTTCGTTGAAACATAGTACAACAACACTCAATGTCTTCTTCAATGCAGTGACATCGACGATATCCATTCGGATCAGCTACATCTGGACATTTGGGACCACGACGACGAGAGCAGCGTGCTAGACGCTGTATCGCGACTGAACGAAGTGAGGGGCGTTAGGGGTTTAGGTAGATTTTTCAAACAGGTATGCCAGTCGGCCCGTCAAGGTTCGCAGGACGACTTCCTCGGTAGTATCAATATTCCAGTCTGTGTAAGTGTTTCCGCTTTGGATGGGGGTAGAGTGTTTGAGCCAGCGATCATTCAATGCTAATGTTTTTGCAGGATATTCCTTCAACTGGCTTGGAGGGTTGGTTCAAGCTGGAGGCACGCAGCTCGCGTAGCTCCGTGCAGGGTCGCATACGGTTGAAGATGTGGCTCTCGACGCGGGAGGACCGCGGTACGTCGGAGGAGGACAACACGCTCGAGGTGAAAAAGTTTGAACGGCTGCAGACAATCTTCATGATGCATGAGCTGAACGCCTTCGATCCGGCCTGGAAGTGGAATGGCGAGCTGGCCGGACCGTCGCTAACCATCCTTCACCAGATGGCTGTGCAAAGTGATCTATCGGATCTACAAATTTCTTTAGCAAAGTAAGTTGACAAGTTGCTCTACTACAACTTCTAAGGGAGATGGCCAGTCAAACAACAGTCAATAGAACTCCTCATGTATCGTAATTCTTCAAACTGTATCTCTAAATAAAGCATTGGTTTCTTCTTCTTCTCACGCCCCAGATTGGTAGCTATCATACGAATCAATCGCAAAAAGCCGCTCGACACAAAGTTCGTCCACCGGCAGCTGATCGAGGTGGACAAGCTGTGGATCAACAACTACAACAACGAACCCTTGACGCGTGAACTGGAACAATGGCTCGCCGACTCGTTGAACGGTTTCGTCGAACGGTCGCTCTGCCAGATGCGCCGCCATCGGGAAATTTTCCCCGCCCTGCATCCTCCGTCGCTCGTACGGCTAGAGTATCTGCTTCGCTGCCTCGGGTTGCTCGGTTCGATGCGAGCCTTCCGGCAGGTTAGCCCGTTCAGCAAAGGCGTACGGGGTGAGATAGTGGGAGCATTGAGGAAAGGTTCCACAACGTGGTCCCAGGCACAGTTACGTGAATCGCAACGATCGCCGAACCCGCTGGTACATTATACAACGATTTTGATAGCGGATATGCAGCTGGGCATTACCTACTACCATGGACTGTTCGATTCGACCAACGGTATCCAATACTTTAGCATCGTTTATAAACAGTTTGATTCATTGGTGAGTGGGTTTAAGCAATCGCTGGGACGATGATGTTCGGAAGCTATTTAACCTTTTCCTCCATGTTTTTCAGCTTGCGGAGGAAGTAACCAACCGTATCGAGTGTGGCCAGCTGCCCGGTACGATAGTCAATCACTGGACGATTCTGGACCACGATCGAGAACCCGATACCGCTCCGTTTGAGATCTATTTTGCGCTGCAGGAGTTCCACAACTTGAAGTCTCACCTCTCCGTAACGCCCCAACCACCGGAGAAACCGCTCGGGCTGCAGAACTTCCACGAATGGTTCGAACCGGCAGTACAGCGATGGATTTCGGTCAGCAAAACGAAGGCAATTCAGCGCATCAAGGCGGCCGTTAGCGTGGATCAAGTGTGTGAAGGAGAGCGTATCGTGCGGCACAGCACATCGTCGATCGATACGGCATCTTGCTTCTATCAAATACGAGAGTTTTGGAAAAATCTTGCCTGGCCGGACCATAGTTCCGGAGCGCATTACGAAACGCTCATTATTGATCTGGTCTGCACGACGGCAAATGTTTACTCGGATCTCATCCACCAAGGGATGGCCGATGGTGGTGGGACGGGATACTACGACAAGCAAGCGCAACAGCAACCTCGCTCAACCGATGAACTATGCGTGGTTGTTAACAATCTGGAGTACGTACGCCGTGGACTGGCAGAATTTCATCCAGAAACACATCAGCTACCAGAAAATGCTGAAACCCTGCTGGATAATACGATCGCTCAACTGGAAGCAAAGGCCGACCGGGTGCTTACGAAGCTAACGGCCTCCATGCAAGGCCCGCTTCAAAAATCCGTATTCCATCTTGCATGGTCCCCCGATTCGCTGCCCGCAAACCAAGCCGTAATGCCACTGCTGGAGTATCTCGATTCGCATCTAGCAACGCTAAACGTGACCCTTCTTTCGCAAAACTTCTACCGCGCCATGACGCTCATCTGGAACAGCGTGCTGACGGAATTTGCCAAACAGATGGATGCCGGCGGTGAAGGTGAAAAGCCAACCAACTTTCACGACCGTATGTATGGCGCGCTTCAACTGCTTGGGGAGTTCTTCAATGCCGAAGGGCTCGGATTGCCACCGGAAATACTGCACAGTGACACATTCTGGCGGGTGGAACAGCGTCTGCAGTACCACAAGACCGATACCGATCATCTGATCGATCTGTTTTACATGCAGCGGCTACAGGAGCAGCTCAACACGATCGGTCAAACGCCGCTCGGGTCGTTGTCGGTAAAGGCGTACCTTAACCACGATTCGCTGTGCGTGGAAATTTTGCACGCCAAGGATGTGATTCCTCTAGATCCAAATGGTTTCAGCGATCCGTTCGTGATCATCGAACTGTTGCCCCGGAGGGTGTTTTCGCATTGTTCCGAGCAGCAGACAAATGTCCACAAGGTAAGGAATGACTGAAAAGTATATCGAATATAGGTTTAGTTACAAAAATCTTGTACAATGTTTGAGTAAAATCAATTTAAGAACATCGGATACTTACTGCAATACAAGATCAGCTGTTATGGTAATGCTTTGTTTACATTTTACGTTGACAGCTGCTGACAGTGATGCCAGAATAGCTTGAAGATTCAGATTCTAAACAAAATCATGCGTCTATTAAAAATTGTTCGAAACGTTTTCACAATCGAGAGTTGGTGAACCGGTTCAGATGCTTCATAACTTTAAAATGATACTTTTAAGAAAATATTCTCCTTCATTTCATCTCTCTCTTCTTCAACAGAAAACGCTCAATCCCGTGTTTGACGAATGTTTCGAGTTTTCCGTCACCCAGGAACAGTGCCAGGTGGAATCAGCCATGATAGTATTCACCGTGATGGATCACGACGTACTGACGGCAAACGACTTCGCAGGCGAAGCATTCCTGGCACTGAACAATATACCCGGTGTGGCCACCAACTTTAACATCGACAATTTTAACGGTCTCGCACAGATCGATTTGCCGCTGCTGGAAATGAAAGATAAAAGTAAGTTAAAGTGCTTTTTATTGGTACATTGTTTTAAAGATGTCGTACTTACTTACTACTGCAACTCATTTCACTTCTAGGTCATCCAATACTGCAAATTCTTGAAGGACGTGTTAACGACAAAAATGCGATGGATTTCCTGCGCAAGCAGAAGGCTCGTGTCGTTGGTTAAGATGGAAGCTGTAGGAGAAAAGGTCAGAGTGAAATTAAACACCTCCCGAAGAGGTCACATCAAATCGGAACCTTGTTCCTATCTTTGAGACATCCTATAAGGGCCAAAAGCTGCTACCTTAATCAGCTTTACAGGATTTGTTCGAGCTCAAACAGAAAATTCACACACATACACAGGACACAGGAAAACCAAACACTTGATGCAGAGCATCATTCATGTAAACCAAAAAAATGGATAGTGATGGTATGATAGATCAGCAACATTTACGCATGGTAGAGAGAATTTATATATATACATACATGTTAGATTGCACCGAACCACAACAGCGCAACCAAAAACTGGCAAACTCTTGTAAGACTTTATGCAATTTTTAACTTAACTCATCATGTCGTTTTCGCATCGTTCCTTGTGTTTTACATATATCTAGCCAAACCAATTGCCTTCTTACAACCCTTACAAAGCATGTACTTGTGTACTGTAGCAATGCAGCAAGCGTAGTTTAAATGTACATACCCGTAGGGCATATACCTGTGCAGCAAGCCAGCATAGTCAGCATAGAATCCAGCTAAAGGATCCTCCTTTAACGATATACTGTGGCGTTCACTAAAGTCAAACCATATAGATGTGTCGATCAACTCAATCTTTGCTACAATATAGTAGTGATCAATGTGTGTGTGTGTGTGTGTACTACTGTTGGGTGATCGGTACCGGTATTCCGTACCCGTATAAATTTAAACATTAACGTACTAATGACACTACTAGGGAAAATGTATTTTAAACGATATAATGTACAACTACGG
>KZ061993.1:136526-195172 GCA_002091835.1 Anopheles maculatus
GAAGAGCGTGTAACGACGCCATCTAAAGGACACAATATTCATGCATCCACCAATTTCCAAATCTCGCCCAAATTAGCTTTCTTTGTGAACCCGGAAAAATCGATAATGAAGCGTAATGAATTGGGTATTTTTTAGGAAACACGAGTAGATGATCGATGATCGTGAACGTATCAATCAATTATAGAGAGACGTGCGTGTGTGCGTGTGCATGCGATGCGGATTTGATAGACGACGATGGGTTGTAGAACTCTATACATATACAATTCAAACCCTTTATAAGGAACTATATACATTGTAATGAACTGTCTTCTACAATGAACTACTACTCTACACGTAAAGCTAACGAAATTTGGGAACGATCGAGCGAATGAACGTGTGCGAATGAATTCAAAGTCATTTTGTGAAATCATGTGAGCGTGTATGTGTGTGTGTGTGTCTGTGTGTGGAATAATAGCCATCGAGTAAATGACCAACGAGTAACCAAAACAAAAAAAAAACAACAAAAACGGACGATTAACTTTTAAGCTGTAAATTTTCACTGAACTGCAGATATTTTCTTATGAATGAATAATGACTCTAGGAAGTCGCCAACGGATAAGGATACGGAAGCAACACTGTTTGCTTTTTGTACGAAAGGCGCACACCTCTCATCCCTGTTCCTGTTTCCTGCTCCTGCCTTAGCATTCGCTTCATCCACCTTTGTGAAGTAAAACGCATCTTTCCTCTGCACCATCTGTGAAGAATCGGGTGTAGCATTCTTTCATTAACATACACACACAGTACACACAGTATGGAATTGTGTGTTTCTGGCTGAAATGTGAAGTGTGTAATGCGTGTTTTTTATCATCGCTGTGTAGAAATATGACCATAAAACACTTAAATAGTTGAGTTACTTTTTCCTTTTCACTCACAGCACATCCTCAAACACAACTGAACACTCTCTTCTACTGCTAGTCTTACTGTCCCTTCCTATCAATAGTGTAATGGTAAATGTCGAGCTTAGATGTGCTAACCAAAACCACTCATATAGCAAAAACAAAAAAACGAACGAACAAACGAAAGTTAGTTTAGTAGCGGCTTCAATCACAGATGGCTCCCGATGTACCGTAGTAGCAATGTCTGCACCGCATCTACTTAGAACGCGTTAGTTATACATGCATGTGTTTCTGTGCCGCACAGCATTTCATCATCGGCATGGCACTAGAGGGCAGAGTGGCAAACTGTACAGATAAGCGCGCCCGAAATCCGCACGTAATTTTCTACCAAAATGGCCAAGCTTTAAACTAACCCAATCGGAATGGTGAGTGTGTGGTGCGCGTAAACGCTATCCACGGTTCAGTATCCAGATGTACAAGTAATCTCATCATGAAGAAAGAAACCGATCTACCAAACAAAAGCGAACTGATAAGTGTCTCGTTTTCTCGATGTACCTACACACACACACACTGACACTCACACCTACTACTAACGTTTAATGCAGTGCTCGACGCTAGTGAACGGAAAGCACTTAATCAACCACCACTAACTACTTAGGGATGAGGGCAAAAACAACAGGAGCCAGGAAGCTATCAAACAAGCGGTATTCTCTATTTTTATATAGCAAGTGTTTTTTTCTACATCTTTATACATCTAAATTTTCCAAACAGCTTGCCAATCCTGGAGTGTTTCCGGGGGGAGAGGTTGACTAACAAAACAGCTTGCCCTCGCTCTCTCTCTCTCTATCAAAACTAGCATACTAACGGTGTGTGAGTGTGTAAACAATTTTTCTAAAGGTAAACCATGCAAACTCTAATATGATAATGATCCGGGATGAAGCTTGGATGAACTCTTTAACACAAAACGTAACCTTATATACACTCACCTTTTAGGGAAAAAAAACAAATGTAAAACCAACGTACAGGCGTACGCCCCCTTTTCTTAGAGCAGCCTTTTTCTAGTGAAATTAAACCCATTAAAAGAGCACTCCCTAAAAGCTAGTTCTTAAATAATCCTTCCCAACTATCCCTCTACTCCACTTACATAAACTCGGCTCCGTTTCATCGATCGAGTGTGATCGACTCCCCAGCGCTCCTGCGCCATTTTGTATAAACCACTTCTCCACGACACAACGCAACGTTCATGCAGTAGTTGTAGTAGCTGTTGTAGAAGTAGCACTAGTCGTAGTAGTAGCTAATGCACTGTCACGATCATCGCAAATGACGATACTCTATACCTTAAGAAGAGCGCACATACACTACACGTTAAAGCAGCTAAAGGATGCGTTTGCTTTCAGTTCAACAATCACACCTAACACATCCTTACAAGCAAGTAGTACAACAACTATTTTACTCGCGCGCCCCCTTCAAACCCGATCCGGGGGGCTGTAATCCGGGAGTGGGGATTAGATAAAACTAAATCAAAACCACTTAACGATAGAGCAAACGTGGAGTTAGTAGTCGCATCCCCGCCATTTTTGCTATCTGTCGTCATTCCCCGGTTGTGTGCTTCATTTTCTGGTGCAATGGGGTTCACCACTACTACTAAGATAATCAACGCGATTATACTTCATACATAACACACATACTACTACTACTAACTACTTGATAAGGGCGATGATGCAGTGCAGCAGTACCGAAACCAAAGAAGAGTATCGTTTAACGCTAACTTTATGCGCGGCCACATAATAGTACACTACATATTACTTACAAAAATATATTTTTCTGTACACCATTTTTTAAACCCCCAACATACGCATCCAACTCCCCCGCCGGTGGTAGCTTGATGTGCGATAAAAGAAAAACCAAACGAAAAAAAAAAAACAAACAAACAGGATGTCCGGTGTGTGTGTTTGTATGTGGTACGTAAGTGTGGCCGAAAAAGGGAAAAATTGTGTTTTTACTCTTTTAGCTAAATACGTTTTTTCCTTCGCTGGAATGCCGGATTTTAATTGTTGGAAATCAAAGAATTTAACTGAATGTTGTACAACTACTATAAACTATATATATATATACACATACATATACATAACAAATATACACAAGAGCGGGTAAATGTCTCCCTATAGTCGAGGGATGGGCGTGCATGATTAATCAATTCTACGAATGATCGCGGCAGTCCAACGCTATCAAAAGAAACAAACAGCTAACAAACTTAAGAAAAAAAGAAGCAAAAATCGCATTTCAAACAAACAGAAAACAAAACATAAGACTTATAACTATTCGTACTACAAAACAAAAAACAAACGGAAAACTCTTGTATGACCAGGCACGGAACAGAGGAGCCACCAACCAACCCAGTTTGGAAAATGCTAATGGACAATTAAAAGTGCACAAAAACTAAAATCGGATTCACGATCAGTATGTAAGTGTGTGTGTGTGCGTGTAATTGTATGTGTGTGTGTGCGTGTGACAGAAACTACAACAACAACAACAACAAAAAAGGGAATCATATGTACCAAGCGACTGTGAAATCAGTATTTTCGAGTATTATCAAAATGTATGAATAAATGAATGCAAAAAGGATATCTGTTTAAAACACTATCAAACCGACTTCAGAGCGTTCGAGGTTTCGTTTCGTTTTCTACGCGCGATAAGATGCATCCGAAGGCAGGAAGCCATTGTTCTCTTTCATTTCTCTAGCCCGACATCGTTCAATCCGAACGATTCAAGTGTTGCATTTCGGTTTTATTAAACTAGTTGATAAAATTCACATCATGTATACTTTTGCTTACATTCTACGGCGCAAAAAGAAAAGAAAAAGCAAAACATATGATAAACAAAAAAAAGCTCAATTAAAAAAATATCGTAGTAACGCTAATATGAAATCCATCGGGTGTTTTCTTTTGCTGATTGTTGGAAATCGAAAAATAAGTCGTTTGCTACACTAGGTACATTAGGGCATTATTTCTGTTCTCGTTATAGCTTTTGGCTTTTTGTCTCCTGCTCTTTACTTACAACCTAACAATATCGAGCAAAAACAAAAAAAAAAAAAAACATGGCTGTGACGGTGTAGCGGAAATACCAAATATTATCATAAGAACGTACGGTTGTAGTAGTAGTAGTAGTAGTAGCAGTATCAATTTTCGTTGGCAGTCTGTTACTAGGCACTAGTGCTAGGTAGGTTGGTAGGTAGGTAGATAGGAGTTTTGGAGGCTTACGGATGTGATTGTCCTTGCGTTCGCTGCTCTGCTTCGTCCTTACCTATTTAGAAGGCATTTTTGTGACTGCTTACTTTTGCATTCTTTACCCCATTTTCCTCTCTTCCGGTTGCTTACGTCGGCATCGGTTCCTGTGTGAAGTAGGCATGGTTCAGACACTGTCTCGCGGACGGACGTTCGTGTCGGTTGAACGCGAGCATGCTTTTCAAGAGATCGTTCGCATTATCGCACAGTTTGGGACAGAATTCGCGTGGTTCTCGCCGCTGGGTAGAACGGAAGTTTTCTCGCACGATCGAGATCCCTCTCGGCCATTGTGCTTCCGATGGGCGACCGGTTAATCTGTTTAGAGAAAGAAATAGCGCATTTACAACACCCGCTTGAACACACACCCGAGGTGTGATGAACTTACTCAAATATTTTCTCCAGCTGATTGCCTTCGGCCGTTCCGGGGAATAGTGCCTGCCGTTGGAACATTTCCGCAATGATGCAACCCGCACTCCAGATATCCACCGAGCTGTTGTACGCTTCGCCGAGCAGTACCTCCGGTGCACGGTACCACAGCGTTACCACTACCGTCGTGAGCTTCATCTCGAAGTCATACGTTTTGGCGAGCCCAAAGTCGGCCAGCTTCAGGTGACCATCGCTCGAGATGAGGAGATTCTGGGGCTTCAAGTCGCGGTGGATGATACGGTGAGAGTGCAGAAAATCGATACCGGTAAGCATTTCGCGCGATAATCGCTAAGGAATGGAAGGAAGCAGGAAAAAAAAAAAACAATCAATTTCAAGCATTACTTTTATGTTGTTTTTCTTAAACACTAATTTTCTTATTCTTCTACAGACACTACAGCCTCACAAGGTCTTGGTCTGCTATTGTTTGCTTTCTGTGACTTACTGGACTGGATAATCGGGATTCAATACCCGTTCTTGCCGTGCGTAGACCGGCAGCGCTACTGCCTCAGCCACCGGATCGCCCCAAACACACCAAGTTTAAAAAATCCGGAAAAAAAAATAGTTAAAGAGTCAGCCCTACGAATGTGTAGAGACTGAGAACGCATATCACTACAGTTAAGAGACTAAACTATTTGGCGTTGAAAGAGATAGCACAGTTCACGCGATCTCCTTGATAGGTTGCGATCCGGATAGTAACTAAAACCAGTAAACCAGTGTGCACGACCGATCTGAGCCACCCATTTGCATAATAACATTAATAAGTTCATAAGGGTACCTGTATATTCGGCACCTTGATAAAATTTTATTACCCCAAGGAGTTGGAGTAACCTGACCTAATTACAGAGACAGCACAAGATAGCAACAAGATAGAACAAAGCTAGCAGGAAGAAGCAAAGGTGGAGAAACAGTTGAAAATGATTACCAGTATCATACTTATCATTATCACAAAGTATGTACTACTGTATGTATGTACTGCCTGCATTACTAATAGAGGATGGTTAAGTCATGAAAAGGAAAGAGAAGAAGTCATTAGTTAGCATAAATTTCTAATGGTTAAAAAGTTAACACATCTTTCAGTCAAAATTAAGAGAATTATTCACTGAACATCCCATTGCAATTGCTTATTCTTGTTCTAAATTGATTGTTCTTAAGCCCGCTCCAGACGAAGCGCAAATCCAAGCGCAACTACGATTTTGCGAACAAAATGCTGTCAAATTCGTATGGTATGACATTACTGCCAGCCTTCGCGTTTTAGTTTGCAATCTAGTTTGCGCTTCGTCTGGAGCGGGCTTTAAAGCCGTTCCACACGAAGCGCAAATCCAAGCGCAACTACGATTTTGCGAACAAAATGCTGTCAAATTCGTATGGTATGACATTACTGCCAGCCTTCGCGTTTTAGTTTGCAATCTAGTTTGCGCTTCGTCTGGAGCGGGCTTTAGTCTTTTTCTTCTTCTCTTTTGCTACTACAACTTAAACAGATCTCGGTCTGCCATTTATGACTCTCGTGACTCAATTTTAGCCGTAACCGGATCTTGCTGCGGAGGAACAGACTGGATGGAAACGACAACGATAGGTCCTATCGTATAGGCGTCGCCGCTACCACAATTTCAGGAGGTCACCCCAACCGTATCCAATCACGTCGAAGCTCCGCCCCATTTTTTGCAGAACATACCAGCAGTGTTCATGCGACAGGCTACTAGAACTCAAAAACTGTTAAAAACTGTCGTTTCGTTTTGAAGCGTGCGATTTTAGACTGTTTTGGCTTGATTTTCTTTTGCCTGTGTACTAATCGTGCACAAATCCAATTACTGCGTGTGATAGCTCCAACCCCTTCTCCCCCCATTGACCTTGAATGTCTGAGAGTGAACACTCTGACATAGTCATCCGTATATGAGTGAAATATTAATATTAAGATATATGTCCGGTGACTGTCAAAAAGAGAGTTCTGTAGTGGACAGCCGACAGACAAATAAAAGCTTGTTATATTGTATTATTCTGTGGTACAACATCATCCGGAGCTCAGATCTTGTTGGCATCTCTGATTTTCATTAATATTCATTTAGGCAGCTGGATTGTTTTTTTAGCCTATGGAGAACCAGGATAAGTCAATCATTTAAGTAGTAATAAGTAATAAGGAAGGAGTAACAGTGCTCATATCTAAGGCTTCTTAAGAAAGACGAAGCTACATATTACAAGCTACCAGAATAAGCAAAAACTAACCCGCGGGACCTAAAACTAGCCCCAGATAACCGAGACAAGTGCGATCGGTTTTGTACATACTTCAAGGAAAATATCATATTAAAGGACTCTTAATTAGCATATTATTTAAATCAGTCTTCAATCGTCGTCAAATAATCTCAATTTGTTTAAGTATGTCTTCGAAGAATGTCTTCTGGAAGTATTTGAGACCCTGGAGAATTGTGACGTTCGTGTTTTCGCTTTCGTTGAAATCTTGTCCCCTTCACTTCCCCTCCCGTAAACAGTATGCCTTTTCACTGCCTTTTTCTCATACGATTAAGAAAGCATAGTTATGAGAAATATCTCCGTTCCCATCGTAAGAATCGCATTATATGGAACTCGTTTCATTCTTTTCAACATACCTGAATGGTGCTTGGTGACATGCCCTTCGGAGGTAAACGCTTGATGTACTCGTCCAGATCGTGATCGAGATGTTCAAACACCAGAAACAGTACCAGCTGCCCTTCGCGCTCCAGCCGCTGGCCTTGACACACATCCAGGAGTCTGCACACGGGAAGAAAGTACCGGTTTGTAAGCTCACGAAACAAAAAAGACTCACGATCCAAAACCTTATTCCACTACACAACCACCTGTTGCTGGACCAGTTGTGTCCTGGAATGCGGTGTACCGGATACTCACTTTACCACATTCGGGTGCCCGAACGTATCGAGCTGTTTGAGCATAAAAATTTCCCGCAACGTTGACATCGGCACGCCATCTTCGGTTAGCGCTACACGGACCTTTTTCAGTGCAACGATCGAGCCGGAGTTTTTGAGATCCCGTGCCCGGTATACGGTACCGTAGGCCCCTACAAAAAACAAACACGACATGAGAGTCAAACAATGTTTTGCGGTGCTATCGCTTGCCGAGGATCACAGCCCTACCTGTGCCAATCACTCCCAGCTCTTCGTAGTTGCTTGTTTCCATCGGATAATGCTCCCGGCGGTGCGTGCTGAATCCTTGCTTTCGTATGTTTACAAATGCCTGTCGTAGCGTCACTGCGTCATCAGTCAATGGGTACCTCGTTGCAGATTCGACCGTTATATCCTGCAGGCAGATGATGGACGCGTACGCATCCGACTTCCCCTACCGATCACCGTCTCTCTCCCAGCGCAGCCAGACCCCGTCGCAAGTCTCTGCTGCTGCTGCTGCTGCTGCCCGAGCAACGAGTCCTTTGTTTGGGACGTTCGCACCGTACGTTCCGGCACCATGCGAAGCGGGCCTGCCGGATGGCGCGCGCTCGAAAGCACGGTTACGGATTGCGCTTACCACACGTTTGACCGTTAGATCTTCCCGGCCGGTGATGGTCAAAATCAAACTCCAATCAAGCGGTTGAAGAAACAAAAAAATCCAAACAAAAAAGCTAAATCTCGCGGAAACAGGAGAAAAATGCTTTTTGACGTGTTGCAGCCGCGTGCTTGTGTGTGTAGCTGTGTTGTACCGAATTAAGGGGAAGGAAGGGGAAAATGCTGTCCAATTTGACACGATGGGGAAAATGCAGTGAGCGTGCACGGTGGGTTGGCATGGTCAACACAATGGACAAGGGGAAAATTTTGTCGGTATATATATTTTTCTATTTAGTAGATAATCTTTTATCAAGCACATCCAAAATCGTGTTTCGTGTAACTGTCTATGTTCCTGCATAATTCAGATGCTCAAACACAAGTGGAAAATCACATGAAGAAAAAGAAAAGAAAATTTTAAATTTTATTTTTCGTAACGAAGATTTTATTTTTATTGTAAAACAAGAAGACAAACAACGCTTTTGTATGTAAATTTTGCATACATTTGCATTTAAATTGCTTTCGTGGTGCTAAAGCTAAAAATCCGAACTTCCTGAGTCACTTGCAAACAATTGGAATATTTTGTAAATTACTTTAATAACTGTTTGTTTCTGCTGTAGTGGTGTTTCGTTTGCGTTTAATATCATTTTGTCATTCGATAAAAAATGCATTATTGTGGATAAAACATGTTTCGCAGAAGTGGCCCAAAAATTTCCCTTTCCAAATTTGTAACTTGGGCATGCTGTCAGTTGCTGACTGCAGGATTTTGTTTACAGGCATGAGTTGTTTTCTTGACTCACAGCTTTATTGACATAGAAAAAAGCAGAAGAAAACAATATTCCTCCGCCCGCCTATGGGTAAACAAAACCGAACGCCAGCACTGTTTTTCTAAAATTGTACAAATAAACTGTGTTCTAATCAAGATAGGCAAAATGATATCGTTTAAGCAACTAGTTTGCTTCGTGCTTTCGCTCCTGTCCTTCATGTCCGTGTTTTATTCTGTGGGAAAGCTTGGTATATTCCTGGCAACGCCTAGCCGCACCCAACCATCGACCCAAGCCTTCCCGACAACCCGTGCCGAAGCACGGGCGGCCCTGTTTCCGCTGTTTTTCAACACCATTTGGGTCGTTCTGTTCGTGCTGCAGCACAGTGCGATGCGTGCTGATGTGGTAAAGCGAGTTTGGAAAACGATTGGGCTCGAGCTGGCCGAACGAAGCTTGTACAATATTGCATCGTCGTACTGTTTGCTGGTGAGTGTTTTTTGTTGTAGAAAAGAAAGAAGGAAATTTTACATAACTTAACTGATTTCTTCTTCTTTACAGCTGCTCCTAAAGAACTGGAAAACATCGCCGAACCAGTACCAGCTTTGGTTTTTCGATGTCGAACATAACCAAACGATCTGGTGGTTGATGGTCGGATCGCACGTACTTTGCTGGATTATCGTGTACGGCGGTAGCTTGATGGTTGATTTACCGGAACTGATTGGATTGAAGCACGTGTACTACGACATCAACGATCTGGCACCGCCGATGTCGTACAAATCGCGCGAATTGCAGGATTACTACAAGCGCTACCGTCATCCATCGTTCGTAGCACTCTCGGTAGTGCTGTGGCTCACCAACGGTATGACGATTGACCGTTTTCTGCTGGCCATCGTTTGGAGTGTGTACATGTACCTGGCCTGGAACACAACACAGACCGATCTTCAGTATCATCAGCATCAGCTCGAGCGGAAACGGGCCGAATTGGTGCGTGTCACTAAATAAGCTTGGTGCCTTTCCGCCCATGCACATCGATTGCGCAGAATATGGAAGCTTATATCGTGTTTATCAAACTGACTGACTAATTTATTTTTCTTCGTAGCATTTACAAATGAGTAGAACCGGATACTCGAAAGAACTAATAAAACTAACCAAAGTATTTGATAAATAAGCAAGCCGTGTAGTGATTCGAAGCAACGAAAGAATGGAAATAGCAATTAAAATAGCGTATAAGTAGATGGAATTAGCAAAAAATGGTTAGCATCACGTTAAGAGCGGCTGGAAAGCGTTTTAGCTAAAGGCCGCTAAATAAAAAGTTAAAATGTGTCCTGGCTAAAAACGGCGGCTCACTTCATATGGCAAAGGTGTCGAACCACAGGCGCTGTAAATAATCTAATACTTTAAGAACAAATTAAGATGGCCAGAATTGTTTTCAATGCAGTATACTGAAGAATTTTATATATTTTCGCAATTGTTTTAAGACATCTCAATTATTTCTTATTGTTTGTACGCGCATTTGCTAATAAACTTCCTCAACTGGAACGACTGCTCGACACGCTCAATTCACAAGCTGCTCGACAACAAACGTCAAAATCCAATCATGGCCGCATGCGTTGCTTGGGATTGTAAACATAAACAAAGGGCGCAAAACAGCTGTCCCGAGAGAACGCTTCCCGCGTTTAAAGGAACACAATTAAAGGGACAAACATGCGCTGAAATTCTTATCCAGTTAGGAATCTTCCATCCGGTGGATTGGCGTCTCGTGGTGGAGCTCGTAAAGCATCCGGATTCAATGGTGCTACGGTTGCAACCCACCGGACATCTGTATCTGGACGGGTCTCGGAAGTACTGTGTGCATCGGGAGCTCGCATCGAAACTTGCCATCCATCAACTAGAAGCGGTGCGTTTTCTGCACAGTCAGCTGCGTGAGGTAAGTGAAACGAAAGCCATACAGTTTCTTCTACGAGCATAATTTATCGTTGATTTTCTATTGCAGTATACAGGAATTTTCTTGAACGATGAGTCAGGGCTCGGTAAGTGTTATCAGACGGTTGCATTCCTATCAGCCTTGACCGTGAACGAGGACCGTTCTCTCATCTTGTGCCCTACCCGTGATCGCCTTCACCACTGGACGTACCATCTGGATGTGTTGGCACCTTCGTTACGCACCAAAGTGCACCCGAAATCATATGCGGACATTAACAGCGAACAATCAACGCTACGCGGAACTGATTGGCAATACGTGGTGGTAGATGAAACGAGAGAGTTTATGAGCGATAAGCAGCTTGAATCACTTCGTTCCCTGGCGGTGAAACAATACATCTTTGTCTGCACGGTAGATTTGCTCGAACAGCTGGATGTGTTGATAAAGCGACTAGATTTTTGTTACCCTCACGATCCGACCCATCTACGAAGGGTGATCGAGCAGCAGCAAAGGCAACGATCAAAGAAAGGAAGCTTCAAGGTGTATCTTTGTACGAGACGATTTATTTTACGGCGACACGCTACAAATTATCGCCGAACACTTCCGCTAGATGAAAGGAGAGAATTTTTGAATCGTTTTCAAGCGTGGTGTGTCGCGAATGATTTAGAAATTCCCGGTAATATAACACCCGAACCTACGGAAAGAGGTTCTAGAGAGGGTAACAATTCAACAGCATCGCAGAACGTAGAGGAAACGTCGAGTGATACTCCACTTCGCAAAACGATGACACCGGATGCAATGGGCCAAAAACCGGCCAGTGAGCAAGATGATATACCACTCTCGCCAGTCCGTTGTGGACAGGGGGATAACCTCGCCAAGCAAACATCTCCGGATCATGCCAACGAAGCAGTTCCGCTGTACTGCACCGACAGCGAACCGCTATTCGAACCGAATGAAACAAACACGGAACTAATGCCGGTCTTACGTGTCGAATCGGACACTCCGTCGGAAAACAATTCCATTCCCGAAACCTGTGGTACGATCCCCGAAACGGCACCGGACTCGCAAGGCTACATGCAGTTCGGTCAGGAACTATTAAGCCACGGGTTTTCCTCTTCCCAACCGTCCCAGCTAGCTCTCACCACCGAGCGATACCGATTCCCTATCGAAAAGTTCCTCCGAAATCAAGGTCAGCTGAAATCTTCCAGCTCGTCGCTAAGTGTGGAAAGCATCCCGAACGGACAACCACCTCAACCGGTAACGGAAATTGTAATCAGCTCATCGGATTCACCACAGCGCATCACCAAATCGCCACCACTGTTTGACGATTCCGATCATGACACAAAATCGCTCAACTCTTGCTCTTCCTCCGATGATGATGATTCGCTAATGGATCTGTTGGCCTCTTCACGCACAATTGGCCCAATCGGGATGGGTGTGGAAAGAGCCCGATCCCCGAGCATTGCACCCCGTAGACATGCTTCCTTTAGCACACCGATAACGAAGCTAATGTTTGGTCCGTTGGCTGAAGCGGGCGGCGTTACGTCGCAGGTGGAATCGGGCAACGTTTCATCGGTGGATATGTTTGCGGAATCGGTAGTAGCAGCCGGCGAGAATGCGGAGAATGTGTTTGAAATAACGAAAAACAATGCATTTTCCAACCGGATTGTTGTGCACGGTGAAGAGGATGGTAACGCATCCTTACAGCTGGTGGACGATTCCAGCGATGACGATGTGCAGATAGTGGACGTAACGGAAGGGAGAATTATTAATCTAATTGACGACATTGTTAGTACACCGAAATCGCTCGACGAGCTTAATAGGGCGGTTGTGTGCCAAAAGACACCCCCGAGTGGTAGCGTAAATCGAATGCTTTCTCCTGGTCGTGGTTGGCTAGGGAAAGGGCTTCGGACGGCGTCGGTATCGCCGGCCAGTGGGAAAAACACGCCGACCACTAGCAGCAAACCATCGCCGTGTCGGGCGGGATGTAGTGGTGGTGGTGGTGTGGCCGGTACTACCAGTGGCAACAGCAGCAGTAGCAGAACCAAAGGGATGACCCCGATCGTACGGGATGCTAAAAGGCGACGCAAGTTGGACGATGTGTTTCAAACGGTTGACGATACGAAGCGAGGCCATAATAGTCAGAGAAGAGGATCGAGAAAATGATCATTGTAATTGGATTAGGTTTTTCAATAGTTTAGTGTTAGATGGACCGATATTTGTTAAAATGTTAAGAATTTTAACTGTTTCCGGATCTGGATGCGACTTGCTGAGGTATTTGTGTACAGAATTGCCTGTGCTGATTTTAATTCAGTTGTATTAGGCCTTTTTATTTAAGCTATGTTTATAAAATAGTTAGGAAAGAACCTATCTAGATAGAAGCACAATGGAGCAAATTTTAAGCATCAAAATTCAGGATGTAACTCCACAAGAAGACAGCTATAGAATATGTATACGGTACGGAATAGTTTTAATAATATACCCAAATACTACATTTTTCTATAAAATTGCTATACTCTCTTTCTGCTAATTATTTTCTTAATGGTTTTTGAAATGCTAGATTCACTTTCCGAACACTTTTGGCTTTTTGAACTGTTGCTTCAAGTTCTCCATGATGGCTGTCCGTTGAAATTCGACTTCTCTCCGGCATAACCGACCGAAGAAGAAAGGGCACTGGTAGTGGACCGTTTCCTCGCAGTACGTATCTTCCTGGTGGATGCGTGACATCTTAAATTCACCTTTTGCATTAACTGAATATAGAAAAAACCCACGAATTCGACCCACATGTTAATCGTTCTCCTAAGTGTAGTGCGTAAACCACTTAACTCACCACAAAACAATCCCATCAGAAAGCACGTCCGGTGCGTCGAAGCAACCGAATACTGGCCACCCTCCGATTCTGGTAGTTTCCGCACAGAGTAGTGCCCAACAGCGGTGTTGAACGTGTGCGGCCAGTGCGATAATCGCTCTTCATACTCCACACTATACTTCCAGTGCTCAAAGTTCCCATGATCAGCAAGCACACGGAAGTTTAATCTAAAAATAAACCACCCGGCGAGTTTGTTTGTTAATTCCTGTTGCGAAGTCATTCTGGAAATGCTCGATCACACTTACATCGTTGGGTTAAGTTTTTTCATGCGGCTAAAATCGGCAACAAATTCCCACACGTCTTCCGGTTTGGTGCCGGGGATGATGGTGCTGATGTGGTACTTTTGGTAGGATGAGGACAGGAAGTAGTACAGCACGATCACGATCGTTATCGTGACGAATACGCGACGCTTTGCCCAGCGTACGGCGATCGACATGTTGGCGAGATCGCTTTAGATAATTTAAGATTCTGCTCGCGGGCTTAAACCAACCGACAGACGACCGGTCTGAACGTAACACAGCACAAGAGTGTCCACTGCACTGCGCGACGTTATCCGTGGTGTGGCTGAGCCTGGAGAAGCTGGAAGCAGAAACAAAACGCACACATGTTTTGTTTTTCGTGTTCCTTCTTTACATGCAATCAACATTTGTTTCGCATATGGATGAATTTGGTGCTTACATTAACGTAACGCGTCCCAATTGCTCACCAGCACTCTTTATCGCGCTCTCCGGATGCTGTGTTTGTGTGTGTTTGTATGGCGCGGGTGAAAAAGATAAACAAATCGTATACAGTGAGAACCACAACTTAAGCTCTAATTTAGCACGATGAACAATAAAAAGTTGGTGAAAACATATGACATACCTGAAAACTGGAATTTTCCTCCAATTCTCCTAAATATTTTTGTTGTACAAATATATGATTACATGAATTTTTTGTTGAACATTTTTATAACTTTTGCTCTGTTGCCCTAAGTTGGTAGGTTACTGTAGCAAGCTGGCTACGTTTGTCCAATGCTTCATGTAAACAAATATCCAAAAAAAACATCGCAAAAACATCGCGCGACCAAAAATAAACGAAAAATTATAGCTTTCGTTTCAATTCAATAAATCTTCAACAATTGTATGAACTTTTACAATAGATTTCACAGTTTCATGGCTTGAAATAAGCACTATTTAGATGATTACAAATACTTGGATTGAAAGCGAAATGATCGAAGTGTGTAGCCCACCCAAGCTGTCAAAAGTTCAAACTCGTGCGATGTTTTTTGTGCTTTGAATTGTCAAAATAACGGCCGGCGAGCAGCAACGTGTTCAGAATACTGATGAAATGGTTTATACGAAGAACGGGCAATTGTTTTATTAATGTAAGTAAAACATATGTTTGTTACAGTGCACATGTCCGTCAAGGACGTGTATAAATAAAAAACAAGCTTCTAGTAATGGTTTCTTTACAGTATTCTTTCCTGTGGTGCGGCATTGACTATTGTGAGTTGTATGAAGACAGCGAAATCAGCAATGAATTTCGTTCCAATTAGGTGTACAATTTAAAGTGTAGGTTGTACGAAAACAATAACCTGATACGCTTAATGTTGCATTTGGACCTGTTTTTAGATTGGTACTTGTTGTCTTAATTATATTACAATCCGATCGAGTCAGTGCAATTTACAATAGTATGTCAACGTTTGTTCGTTGTGGAACAGTTTTCTAACAATATAAAGAATGTATTACACATTAGAATTCGCTTTAAAACCGACATGGTTTAGCAAATAGTTAACAATCATATGATCATCGTGAGTTAAATTGTTTGAAATTAATTTCATTTACCGAAGATCACACTCCTTCTTAAGCAACACCCAGAATCAAACATGTTGCATGCTTATATATAAATTATTTAAATGGTGATCTAAATAATAAGGAAGAAATGCCTAGTAACTGCTTTGCCTTGTGCGTAACAAGCAAACAGTTTTATTAAAGACTTAAATAAGCAAGAATTAAAAACTATTACTATTTCTGTTCGTTCACGTCATCCCAGAACTGATAAAGCTGATAAAGCAGATAACTACACCCTAATCGATTTATTTTCAATATTAAAAATCCCCTTCTTAGCAAAATAGCTATTTAGAAATTCTTCAGATTATGTGCTTTTGAAAGGCGAAAACGATAGGTTATTTATGAAACGATAAGGAGTTTAGATTTGAAAACAAATAGATTTTTTAAACTATGCTCTAAAGATCCTCTTCTAAACAAAATATTTTGCTGGTTCTATTTTATTACATTCATAGTGTACGGGATCAACGGAGTTCCATATATTTGCTGTAATACTCACGTGCTTGCCTGCCGTAGCCATCATTCCTTCTTTTATACAAATTTTTTGCTCTTTATTTATATGCATTTCGGATAAAAAACAATTGAAGTTACCAAATATCCTTTAAAATACAATTCAGACATCATTTTAAAATATTCAATAAATATTTATTTGTCTCTTTAACGCAGTCACAAAGATCACTGCACCCATTTAAACACACTTGCACACAAATATACACCACAAAACTGTCTGTTGAGTTCCGCTTCCGAGCCACGGATGTCCAGTCACAACTCTTGAGTAGCTAACAAGTACCGACAAGAATTGCGTTTGGACAATCAGAGCTAGAAATTGTTCAAGTTGGCGTTGCTGAGGCTGCACCTGCTACCATTAAAACCACCGATTAACTGTCAGCATATATCGAGACGAACCGTTTTACACATTCACCGAATCATGTCCGTTAGCGGATCGTGAAAACGGCCCCGTTATGTCTTTTGGTTGCTTCACTAAATAGCGTTCACATTCTTTTGATTATGAAAAACTCAACCAAAGAAGAAAACAAAAAACAACATAAAAACCAATCCAATTTACTTGAAAAAAAAAAAACGGTCGAACGAACGGACACACATACAATCGCACACCAGTCAGCTGAAAATCCGTCGGTCGTAAAATGTGAAGCACCAATTTTGCTGCTGCTGCGTTTGCTGGCTTAAAGGCAAGCGGCCAGACCCGGTAGTGGTTGGGCATTATCGTTAAACTGGTCCATCTTCTTCCTCCGTCGCTTCTGGGACACTGTTGTTGGCTGTTTGGGAAATGGAGGAAAAGCATGTCCACTCTCTGCGATGGTGGCCATGCCTCTCGATTGTGCGCTTTCCTGTGGGTAGACAAATAAACGCAATCCGCTTTAACTCGAGGTTTTCCATGGGGCCGGTTTTTACTGCCCACCAAGGCCGGTGCGGTGTCTCTTCATTGTCCTGAGGTTTTTTTGGGGAGGGTTTTTGTTGATACGATTGTCATCGGCGATGAAATGAAAAATCCGTCCAAATGGTTGGTAAAGCTTGATCTGGAAAAAAAAAATCCTGAAAATAAAAACAAACGTGAAGGAAAACCCCGATGAAGAGAACCAGATACGAGACACAGGTTGATTTTCAAAAAGTCATTCCAATGGAGAAGTGGTTTTTCTTCCCCTTTTTTGCGGACATTTGGCCACTCGTTTTCAGTCTATTACTACAATGGTGCCCGCTGTCTTGGAGATTTGGTGGCGCTTGATCATGGCCCAAATGAAAGGGTGAACGTTCACGTGCAGGTGGACGATTATCATCTCACGAGCACAACGAAGTCACGTTGAGAAATTCGTGGCACTCACAGTCCTAGCCCTCGATACCTAGCACACGCTACCCCGGAACAGGGGATTATCTAAGCTGGGTTTGATTGCTTTTTCATTGTTGTTGAAAGTTCTAAACCAAGCCACCGTTCACCGGGTCGCCCGGCCTGTCCCACTGTCCGGCTTAAGAAGGGTTAGCAGAAGCGGAGAAAGTTTGCCGAACTGCTGGAATTGTTTCCGTCTTTGATGTTTGGTCTTGGCGCGATCTTTTCAACGGTTAAACGGTTTCGCGTTTGGGGACTCCAGAAAACGGCAACTCTAAATGAGTTGCCACACCGTGGAAGAAAATATTCGTGAATTTGCAACACTTACCCAACTCCGGGGGGGGATAGCGTGCGAAGCGAACGATTAATTAAAATTAATTGCACACAGGCAAAAGCATCGAAGGGTACCGGGTACAAAATTAGAATCGCTTCACCAGTGCTTGAGTTGGGTTGAGGAAGAGTGGTGGAGGAGCCAGGGTAACGAAACAGGTTAATGCTGCTGGATGCAAGCTTTTAATTGCTTCCTTTCATGTACGCCATACCATGATGGTCCCTGTTTGCGTAAGATTGCAATTTATTGCTCGCCCCGGTGGTGAAGCTTTCTGACGCGTTCTAAGTGTACGATCATCATGTCAATAGTAATGCTGCAGTTGGAAAATAATAGCTATGCATCATTTTAAAGATTGATGTAATCAATACAACTTTGTTTTCGTTAATTATATATAAAGAAGAAAAATATGATGATCCTGTTTGTTCCACAACCACAGATAAACGATATAGAACGCTTCTGTGACTCAGTGAGAAGTGAGTGATTCCGAAAATAGAATCGATGCCAAAAACGCAGCAAAACATTTTAGTATGCTAGTAAAGAGCTTTAATTTTTTTTTATTAAAAGCTTCGTAATGATCTTTGTTTGACGCATCATATAGGAACAGAAAAAAACGACGTTCTACGCAAGCTAAAGATAATTATTGTGAGATTCTAGGAAGTCAGGCAGATCATTAAGCAGATATCTTTTTCATTGGTGTAACATTACAGTCAGTGCTCCTATTGCCGGTGGTTAGTTATGCTATCGCTGTCATCCATGATCAGTGATCATTAATATTCTCTTTTGTCCTTAGTTCTGAGGTTATTTCTGCGTTGTTTTACTTCGAACTTTGTAATGTTATTTTAATTATGGCTTTAAGCCTGGCTTTCTACGGGACTTTAAACAGCTAGGAAGCGTAGGCCCTCCGACGAGACATTGGGTTGGGGGAGAGGCCTTGCAAGCCACCCTCAGTACTATCGCAACGGAAGATGAACAATTAATTTAAAACGCGAGGCTGATAGGATTGGATTGAGGATCAATGCGACGAAGACAAAGTACCTGTTTGCCGGAAGCTCTGACCGTGATAGAGCACGACTCGGAAGCAGAGTATTAGTTGACGGCGACGATCTCGAGGTAGTAGAGGAGTTCTGCTACCTTGACACGATCGTAACTTCGGATAACAACGTAAGCTGCGAATTGTTCAGCGGAATCGTGCCTACAACGGGCTCCATAAACTCCTGAGATCCAGAAGACTCCAACAACGCACGAAATGCACCGTATATCGCACACTGATACGGCCGGTAGTCCTCTATGGGCACGAGTCCTAGACTATGCTGGCAGAGGACGCCAATGCACTCGCCATCTTCGAACGGCGGGTGCTACGGACTATCTTTGGCGGTGTGCGCGAACAGGGCGTGTGGAGAAGGAGAATGAACCACGAGCTAGCAGAGCTGTTTGACGATGCAGACATCCTGACGGTCGTCAAAGCCGGACTCATGCCCTGCCAGGAAGGTGCTCGTCAGCGACCCGTTCGGCACGAGGCGCAGAGGAGCACAGCGACCTCGCTGGCTGGATCAAGTGGAGTCTGACCTGAGGGATATCGGATGCAGCCGGGGGTGGAGGAATGCAGCCATGGACCGAGTTTCCTGGAAACGAATTGGACGCCAGGCCCTGTCTACTAGACGTACTCCGTAGGAGCAGGCCAGCAAAGAAGAAGAATAATGTTATTTTAATTATGGCTTTACAGCATGGCACTTGTAATCTGGCTTTGTTTTTCTGTATTTTAACCTTTTTTTTATTCGTGATCGCTGATCGCGTTCTTATACGAACTTTTAATCAATTTATTTATGATAGTTTAAAAAAAAACTGATATTGTTCGCTTGTAGGCAGGACAGGCTATCCAGCAATTTTCTGTTATTTAATTCACTCTTAGGGAGTTGCAAATTGCCACAGTGATTAGAAACGCGGAGATTGTTAACAACTCTATGCAATTTGACTCTAGAGACTCTAGACTCTAGAAAGAGTAGTAAAAATTCTTTTTTGTGGTGACTACCCTCAGAATGAATTTAATTTAAAGCAGTAAGAATTAATCTTTGGACTGGGTATTCGCATCTCTAGGCTAACATAGCTAACATTGTTGATATTGAGATATTCAACCAATATTACCAAGATATTTGCAATAATGACGTTCAACATTTGGTTCGACGTGAAGAATTGGCAAATAAAGCGCTAACTATTGCCATGTTTAACTTGATCATTTGATAAGGAAAAGAGAAATTCTGACAAATACTTATATTTACTGCAGGAATAATCTAATATCAAAGCCTGGCGATTAAAAACCTTCATAAACAAACCACAGTTTAAGCGGCCAATTCAACAGAATTTTAACCTCTATTTTCGTACAACTTTTGTACACTTCACATTGTTTGTTTTGCCAACTAGAGAATTTTTGTTTGTTTTTTCTTAAAGTAAAAATATTAAATTATTTCCTAAGCTCCTAATACTATCTCCCTAAATCTGTGTGATATTGAATAAGTTTGATATCCGTCCAACAAAAAAACAAAACACAACAGCTAGCAAAATATCCGATTGCGAATCGTGCCGACCCACTTCCGGGCGACCGTGGCAAACATCAACAAACCTCGGCCATTTCGGTATGTTTTATCATCAAACCGTCAAAATTCGCTGCAATCTGTCGACAGTATCGGGAGTGTATGAAGAACGAAAGACACACACACACGCACACATTCAACAACAGAACCGATCACACAGCCGAAACACAGACAGGACTCACACGCTGTGTGCGCCAAATGTTGTTTGTTACTGTTTTGCATTGTTTGCTTCCTAAATCAACACGCTTCCGTTTCGCGGATTCGCTCGAACAGTTTTGTACATTGTGTAGAACCGGGCGGAGGCATTCGGACGAAATGAGCCAAGAAGCTAGAAGGTGGCAACGGATGCCAAAGCGGCAAACAAACAAAAATTTTAAAATGTTTATCCAGGGTATTAGTCTATATATTCCCCCCTTTTTTTTGCGTCCGTAAATCGTGCTGAGATCGGACGAGTACGAAGCAGAACAGGAATTAGAATAGGGATGGAGCACATAAACATGGGAAACATGATCTGAGAAACAAATGGAGTACGGCGTATGGACAGTTCTTGTAGGAAACTGGTTAGAAGAGAAGCTTTGTTTACTATCCCGAAGCATATGCATGCACCGATCGGGAACCGGACGACGTTTGGCCGTCTGTGGATTGTCGTATGTTTACGTTTATTTTGATAATAATACGGAACTGTTTCGGTATCGGAAAATCATAAGGATTTATAAATAGTTCGACGGATATTATTTGCAGTTGGATTTGTTCATTCAAAAGTCTTCGAGATCGATCCCTATTTTATCGCTCTTGCCTGCTGTTAGTTTCTATTTTTAAAATCTCTATTAAAATACCCAAAATTGGTGTAAAAATATACGCTCCAAGGGTTTATATATTACATTTCCGACACATGTATGAAGTAGTTTAATCTATGTTGCCCATTTTCGATACGCGATTCACTCGTTTTCATTAACTTTTGTTTGATTTTAATTTACCAACCGAGATTGCATACATTCAGGCGCTTACCATGACAATCGGAACACTGATGTTTACTTATGCGGCTTTACGGAGCTACACGTACGTGCGTGTGTGTGTATGTTTATGTATAACGCATATGATTGTGGCTTTGTGGTCCTCAGCACTCGTCAAAGAGGGATGACGTAGAGCAACATACACACGTACGTGAATAGGAATGGGAAAAATGGACCCCGGCATGGAATGGCAATGATGATGTACAAAGGCTAGCCACATCCGGCCCACCAGTGCATTGTAATGTCGGTGATGGTCATGTTGCCATGAAGCCTGACTGAACCGTTGACATCGTCCACGGAAGGGATGAGATTAATTGAAGCGAGAGCGTTTGGAAAATACGAATCGCCTGTACCGTCGGATTGCAGTTGAACTGGTATCGGAAAATCGGTACAGCCCCATACTCGCACGCTCGATCCGGTTGTGGGCGTGAAGTTTATTGAAAATTACGACGGTTTCTCGGTCGTGCCAGTCAGTGCCCGCAAAACGCAAAAAGGCAACGTGACGATGATGTTGCTCGTGACATGAAAAGGGAGATTTTCCCTTTTCCCGGTTCCGGAGAACGCAAGCACCCTCTGTGTATGTATGTGTGTCGTTTTGTAATGATCGTCACATCACAAAAGGATTCCACTGGCAGCAGCAGCAGCAGCAGCATCAGCAACACAGACGCATCTGTACTAATTCTCATTTGTTAAGGTAGGCGGTTGGTTGTGTTGAGGAGCTACGGTTCTAATTTGCCTAGCGCTTGTGTGTGGTCGTTGTTACTTTGGTTGCATAAGTCTTCATTTTATTTCCATCTTTCCGGATGGTGATTGTTTTAGTCGGGACACAGGCGACAGAGGACACAGATCCAGAGTAAAGGAGACAGATGTTAACAGAGGATTATTACATCATGGATAGTTAAAACCTAGAGGCTGAGGAGCAAAAGAACTTATTTGTATGGTTAATATTATAATTACTGTAAATCTCTGAACAATTCCTAGCGTAACTAATACTGAAACACGATAACACGATCCTGTAGAAATTTCGTTTACGTTTCAACATCAAATTCATTTAAGTTGCGTTTTATTTTTTACAGCTCGGTCAAACAAACATCTTTTCAATGCTTTGCAACATATGCAACATCTCTATTATAATTATAGGGAACTTAACTTTATATTAGATTTTGAAACAGCTATTTGATTTCTGTAGATTCCCTACCACGGTAACATGTGTCAAATTGATTTGAGAATTATATTTTACCAAAACTACCATCCAAAGACATCACGTGTATTGGCCCCACAATAATATTAATTTGAAAACACACTATTGCACCCGTATTTCAAACTTACATTTTGAATGAGACGTTTTATGATAGACGATTGAGACCTAGCGCCATCTACAGGCAATCATTTTTGTGTTTCTATCTATTGGTAATTAGTGGCACTGCAAATTCATGGCTTATTATTATTGTTTTGTCAATTTTAATAATTTTATACGCACAATTAATTGTAAACTAATGCATAAATTTCTATTCATCTAAACGAAGTATAACACACAACGTTCTACCGAAAGTAAACTTACCTCATTTAAGGTGAATTCATTAACCACCATTTCCCACCAAGCACATTATCACTTGCTCGTCTTTCCCAGCATGTCCTTCGATTAAAACAGTACCACATCAATGCCGAAGCAACTCGCTAGGGGCGAAAACTTTTTAAATCAATGTTTTCGTCGTCAATGCAGACCGCGTCGCCGTTGATTGGCAGGTATCGACTTGCATGTTAATTAATTTCTTACGCACCAGAACAAATTACAGCCGCTAGTAGACTAGCGGCAAGCTACCCCGGACTCACGTCAAGGTTATTTCATCAATCGGTCCTTCCAGTTTGCTGACGAGAGTGTTTCCCATTCGTTCGTCTTGGTTGGTACGGGGGGATCCGTCGGGAATTGATTCTCGCTCCCGAAGCATCCGAAGAAGCTTGTTGAGATTTAATTTAAGACATTCGCCATTTCTGCAGCATTCATTCACTGTGTCCCGGTGAGTATGCTTCTAGGGGAATTTTTCCCATTTCCACTTGGTTCCATCTTCTTACCAACACCACACCAACAGCGGTAGTTGGCAAGTTGCGCCTGAAGAACGCTTTGTGTGCATTTGTTGTGTTCCGTGTTTTCTGTTCTTCATTTCAACCGTAGTAATTAATTTCCGAGTATTTGTGCTGCAATGAAAATGAAAAATTAAATTAAAATTTAATTGTTTTTTTTCCTTCTCGCTCTGTGCTTTCCCGATTTGGGATTTTTTTTTTCTTTCGCACGCTCGCTGTTGTGCTTCGCAAGTTCAGCAAGCGATCGGCACGTCGAGACGCGCTGTAGCTATTCCCATGTTGCCATGGAAATAGTACTTTTCCTCAGCCGAAGGACGCTTTTCATTTTCTTCCGGTTGCTAGGATTGGAAGCGAGATTACTAACTGTTTTTATGTAGTTGGTTGTGGCGAGGATAAAGAAAAAAGGTTAGGAACTTGTAACGTTAACAAATTGGACACATTGCACTGACGCCTTTCGGTCAGTTTTAGCTATTTGCTGGAGTGTAAATAAACTGGCACTTCGCTTAGCTGCAGCTGACCGTGCGTTAATGGTGTCAGATTATTATTTTCGAAGAATTTCTACTAGCACATCCCTTGAGGGGAATTCCAACACGAGAAGGTCCTCAAGTGCATGTGTAATTTCGACACTCTAATGCACTACACGTGCATCTAAAGTGTGTATGTGGTGTGTGTGTCTTTTGAACGTTTCTGCAATTGCTTTGGATGCGCTTTTTAACGTTATCCTCGCCTTCAAATAGGACAAATATGGCCGGAATGATGATAGGACTCTTCGCTCACAGGGATAAAGAGATTGTCGGGCGAATGGGGTTTGTTTTTCGTGTGGCGCTCAGCAAATGTGAACATCATTGTCGAACCGTACGCACGCACACACACACAGAAACGGTGCACGGTGGATGGCCGGATTTTGGTGCCACTGTGCAAACTTTCCCAAACGAACCAAGATGGCGGAACGTGACGGGAAATGACACGTTCAACTTTTGCAATTATTTATGCAGCGTTTTTTGTTTTTCCCTTGCATTCCTTACCATCACAGCCCCCCCGCGGGTATTTGTGTCGACTGTTGGTGCACTTCCATTCCCTCTCCAATGCTGTGTGTTTCTGGATGGGATGTGTGTAAAAGGGTTGATCGCTCCTCCTTTCCAGCCCACCTAAACGGGAGGAAGAAAAAATGTGCATTCGATGGCATCCGTGAATTGGGCAAATATTCTCACCCTACTACCGACCACCTCAGCCAGTGCTTCGCCTTCCCTGGGCGAACCGAATGGGCCTCACCGTCGTTTTCGCACTGACGGGAAAGTTTCGTGCCCGATTGTTCCTGTCGGTGTCGTTTGATTTGATGGTGTTTTGTATGGATGTGGCATGCCAGTGGCTTCATTATGGCAGCTCGTTTATATTGCACTGGAGTGAGGTCCATTTTTTGGTATCTAAGGGGGGGAGAGGCGGACAGTGGAGGGAGATGAACATTTCGGTGCTCGATTCAAACAAGCCGGAGAGGTATTAAATTTTAGCAACTACCAACAAAGACAAACGTTACCACGTAGCCCGTTGTGAGTTGAATGTGCAGCACAGTTTCCCAGCAACTTCATTTGTTCTTCATGGTGTGGAGACTTTATTAAGATATCGTGGAAGCATGGTGGTAGTAAGTGTATGAGCTTGCGTTTTATTAAAAAGCAGCTCGAAAAGATGATATGCTGTATGATGTTATCCTGTCAGTGTCTGAAGCATCAAATATTTTCTGTTGAATTACTGGCCTAAGTGTGTGTGTTCATGCGTTAAATTTAATGCTTTGTGTGCTTTACATTGATGCAATTTTTTGTTAAAACTGTTTAATCGAGGGGAAGAATATTTCTTTATAATATGAGCCAAAAAATTTTGATTTAAGGCGTTTAATATATAGGCAATGGTGGCTATTGAACTCCTGTTGAAACATTCACTACAGCAGGTTTATTTGAGTGTACCTTTCACAATAACATAAAATATTGAAAATGGAGATATTGTGTTTAATTTTTGTGGTAATTTTATTGAAATGTTCTAGAAAGATGACGTGTTCACACCTAGAATAACTTATTATTAGAGATACTCATGCTATACATGACGAATGAAGTCATCAACGGTAGCGTATGTTTTTTAAGATAAAACACTTTAGATCGATTGAGTGTATTAAAAACTAATAAAAAATATAAGGGAATCACCCTTACACCAATCGCATTGCCATGTTATAGTTTAAAAATATTTCTAATTATTTTATTCGTTTTGAGTATCTCTTCCTCTCCAAACAGGGACACGCAATTCTTCAAAAATAAACACGTGTCGCTGACAGCATAGGTAGCAGGGAATAAAACACAAGATTGCATAATTTTAGGAGTAGGTAGGGATATTTAGCTTAGCAATCGCTAGAAGAGCATGCGGCACAAAAATGTACACCTTTGGGTATGAACGAGAATAAATCAAGGTAAACTTCCCCAGAGGAACTTAAAACGGCCTTTCTTATTCTTGCGAACTCCGGGCGCGACAACACGGATGAGATAATGCTTGTCTGCAAAGTGTTTTGTAAAGGCACACCACAGGATACCGCATTGTTTATCAACAACAAGTACATAAAGGATCGTTGTAGCGGTGTTAGTTTTTTACGTGCAATTTTAATCTATCCTCCAAGAAATGTGTGATGATTCCACAACGACTTTGGGTTTCTACCCATTTTATATGATAAACCATTAGAATTTAATGAATTTTGATTGTTTGCTATTGTTGCTAAGCTTTAACATGAACCACAAATAAATGATCGATGTAAGTTCACATGATTAGTGTCGCGCCCGGAGTTTCAAAGAATAGGATATGGTCGTTTTGAGTACCTCTAGGGAATTTTTCACTAATGCTTAAGGGTGTAAGTTCCTGTAGTGATTGTTAAGTATGATATCCTTATTTTACGCCTTAAACTATGCAATCTTATGTTTTTATGTTGCTGCCTATCCTGTCGGAGATAATTAGTTTATTTTTTTACCGAAAGTCGCAATAAGCGGTATTTGTACCTTTCTCCTGGATGTCATCGTAATCCTCTTTTTAAATATCCCTGTCTGCTTGAAATCCAAAAACACTTAGATCATTCTGGTGTTGCCTATCTGCTTGCTAAATCTTCAACATAAAATCAGTGCCTTTGCACTTTCTGGTGACCAGTCGCGATTACATGAAGGGTGACTACTGAAAAAGCCTTTTATCTTCAACATGTTTCCTACACGAATAAACGATCAGACGTAAGTATAACCCAAGATACTTTTGTAGGTCGCAAAACGCTTATTTTCCACCCTAGATATGAGCCGTGCAATAATATTTTTCCCTGTAACGCTTTTAACACAAGCTATAATCTTTAAACTTTGAATGTTTCTAAAGCAAATTGAAAAAAAAAACAACACTTAATGTTCCACATAACCACCAAGCGTACCTGAAATTTGTGTAAAACCCTATCGTAGTTGAAGGGCTGTGTATATGAAACTATTAAACAGAAAACTTCTCCACTCCGCTTTGCATTAGTAATGTTCTGCCATGTTTTGGAATCGTGTAATTCCGCACATTAATCGATTCAGCACACAAAAGCTGGTACGGCGGTAACGCCGGCGGTGGTTTCAAGGGAAACAAAAAAAAAACCTCAAAGGATCTCCCATTTGATGGGATTAAGGGTTGTGTAATGTGCTACCACCGGATCACACAAGCTTCCATTCCTATCGGTGTATGGTAAAGTTTTCCATGTATCCTTTAACGTTTTTTGTGCTCCTTCTTGTGAAAAGTGGAGCAGCATTTTTGTCCGAGATGTGAAGTGCTCTGTCGCTGTTGCAATCAGAACTCCTGCCACCATGTCCATCCCCATGCCCATGCTTCATGCAAAGGTGTTATACTAGCTAGTTAACTTGCACGTGCACAGTTATTTCAGCGCAATGGGAAACAAACGGTACATTGTTCCCACTGCACTGCTGGAAGCCATTGTTTGGGGCTGAGTGAAGGCTGAGCAGGCTGGCAGGCAACAAAAGCCCAAACCTATTCTAGGAACTACGGTTTGTTATGGAAAAAGTTGGCACCTCGCCGTATACTTCTGATGCGTCCGGTGCGAATGTGGGGGAGCTTGGACTGTACACATCAGGTGGAGAAAGTTTCCTTTCGATCGCCCGGCCACAACGCACCTGAAGACATGAAAGCAGGACGAGCTGAAGTTCGGGAAAAAAACAAGGATGGGAGAGGTGAAGGCTTCAAGCTGAGAACTCCAACTTTAATATCCAGCGCAATGCTGGTAAAACTTTCTCCTGGTGAATGGGTGTCAGTGTGTGTGTGTGGGTCGTTTTTTGTTGTTTTGTATTTCCGTTGCACACACACATACACACATTGAGCCACTTTTCACGTATGCCCTCGCTGTATCAAATTTGCATAATCCTTGTTTTCTTAATCCTTTAAGCTGAATGTTATCAAACGACATCACCGTCGTACGTCGGCGGCACACAACAGCGGACCAACCAGTGTGCCACTGCATTGTACCCAATGGTCCTACACTATTCTTCCCTTCCTTCGTACCTTGCCCTTCCCCATTCCAGAGGGCAGAAAGTCACAGAACTCTTCGCCTTCCATTCGCCACTTGAACATGCGAGTAGTTTGACTCCAGTCGTGGTTGACGTCGTCATCTTCGAAAACGGAGGGGGAGCAAACTCCGAGGGCAACTTGCTCGTCCCAAACACCGAACCGAAATGTCGACGATGAAATCTGGTTGAGTTCCGATTTTCCCCCAAAGTCGGTCGCTGCTATGGTGGTCGTGTTCGTTTGGGGGGTTTTCGGTTTTAAGGTGAAAAACAGACAAAAAAAAAACGACAACCTCCGAGCGTCGGAATGCGGTTGTTTGATCGTGGCACAGTGGGGAAGAAAGTCAAAACTGTCCTGAAAGACACGCATAGAGCTAAGCCGGTTGAGGGTTGGCAGCGCGGAAGTCAATCTTCTGTTTGAGTTCGGTGGTTAGCAAATGGAAGCGGACGCAGCGCCATATTTGCTCACCTCAAGCGCTCTTGTGCTCGATTCCTGCATCGTGAGGGCACATTGGCAAAAGAAATACACACACACGCATAAGCCTGCTCCCTCCGAAGTCGTAAATATGGCTTTAGTCACTCTGCGGAGAAATTGTGGTGATTTCTTGTGTGAACGTTTAAGACTGCTTCGTTTGGTTTTGCTTGTACGATATTGGAGATGGTTCCGAAGAAAGTCGATGGCGCTGGTGTATTTCGCCTTGGCACGAAAGTCTGCATACAGTATCGTGGCACGCTGTCCTAAGCATGGAAAGCGGGGGAGCTTTAACCAATCGAACTGATAAGCGCATTAGCTAGTTGGTGAAGTGCATGAGCTCAGCTTAAGGAGGTGCTTGTTCGGTTGTAGCTTCCTATCCAACCATCCACGTTCTGTGAGACATTCAAATAGACACTCACGAAAAAGGACAGCACCCTTCAGCATCTTCAAATGGAGCATCGAGAACAGTCGATACCGAGTGCGCCATGCCGCCGTGTTAAAATAATTACAATCCACACGATTCATCTCCTTCAACCCACCAAAACGACACACTTTATCTCGGTCCTAAGCACAATTATTTTGCCTGGCTGCACTTTCACACCCGATCGTAGGATCGTTTGTACTAACCGGTAGAGGCACGCCGATGGTTTTGGCTGTAATCCTCCTGGCGCGTCTGCAGCCGGGATTAGGACATCGGGATACGGTGATGTTCTTATTTTTCAGAGCGGTTGAAAATTAATGCACAGCGGCTGGTTGGCTTGATAGGCACTGGCAGGATTTACCGGAAGCTTAACCGTCACTGTTGGCAGCACAGTAGGAGTGTCTTTTTGGTTTTGTCTACAAAATCTTTTCCTAAATTATTTTGTCCCATCGCGAACGCTATTGTCGTTGTCACAGTGTGTTGCCCGGGTCGGTAATTAAATTCGGCGACCTTCGGACCAACTTTTGGCGACGTTTTTCTTGTTCATTTTTTTCTCTTCTTTGGGATAGAATGGGTAGGGGAGGGTTTGGAAAAGTTTCGTTTGGAGTGTGGGGTGATGTGAGGGGAGAAGCTGTTAATTACTTAATCGTCCCGACTGTGTGTGATTTGTGACAATCTTAGCGTGGATTAGCGTTGTTTTAAGCATTATCGCTGTCTGGGGCAAAGTGAATGAATTTCGGCTAATCTTGGTTCTAAACCATTTTAAATTCATGTCATGTTTGTGGGGTGAATTTACCGAACTAGGAGTCATCGGTTGACTCAAACTCATGAACGTAGAAGAGAAACTTCAACTATAGCAGATTCCTATATTTTGGATTTCCTACTTTTAGGAGTTGCAAAGTGTGAGCCCAACAAATCGAATGGAGACAAAGATATTTACGTTAAACAAACTTTTTGCGATTCAGGTGAGTGTGTGACGCTATACAGATAATTAAACATTTTAAGGATGGCGGTTAAATGTTACCGCCAGGAAATCCTTTATTACCTCCTGTCTTTCTATCGGATGTAAAGAAAATCGTGAGCTATGAAAATCTTCATATTCGTTCATCTGTACTCCATGGCTGGTACTGATCTTCACCTAAGGATCAACTCATTCAACTAATTTTGTTATTATTAACCGTCCTCTGTATGTACTTGAGGACGTATACAAAGTCTTTATGAGCTAGGTCGCCCGGTGTCTTTTACATTACATGAAAATTCCGTTGAATCCCGAAGAGCCTAATTACTCTAAGGTACCCAAAGGATGGTCTTTGTCTAAAGGCTTTTTGGCTCTTTTTTTCATATTGCTTCCATGATTTACAAATAAGCGACATTGCGAATGTCCTCACACACAATCGCGGTATCAAACTATATCTGATCGTCTTCTTCTCGACGTTGTATATCTGTTTCGAACAGAGAGTTCCTCGTTTCAGAGCAGATTTTGAGGTTCAAGCTTCAAGCATCGTTACAGGTTTTTAGAGTGGATTAGTTTTGTCTAGCACTTGGCAGCCAGCCATCAGTTTTCATCATTTTAAACTATGCTTTGTTCTGCATTTCATAAAAATAATAAGCAAAGTTGTTTACTTAACTTGTTTGTCACGAATTGTCATGGAAAAAATGCTACACGTAGTACTACAATGGTGATGAAGTTTATGTTTCATTTTCCAATCTTCAAAACCAAATTATTGAAATGGTAATCTCGTAAATCGTTTTGTGCATTTACATCGCACTTCTAAAAATTGTGAAAATTTATATTGCCTACTTTTAGGAGCTGCGAAGTCGATATTGAATTGGTATTATCCATTCCCAATATTCTACCGTATGTATTCCCTAGTTTAGTTATTTTAAATACACCTCGATGTGTTTTGATTCCGTAACCGAAGGACTCGCGGCCACACAATCGGGCACACATGCTTCAATTAAGCTTCAAATTGGTTGTCTAAGCTAGCAGTTGCTGCTGTGCATTGACCGGAACTCGATGCGCGTTTTCGTCACCATTAGTGACGCCCGAACGTTCTGGTGCTTTTTGCAATGTGACAAGCGGAAAATGGCAAACGCAGCGCAGTACAACAAAACCGGTCCATCAAACCCAACTCAGTGACGCTGGCAGCAAAATGCGGTGCAATCGGGTGCATCCTCCGGATCCGGCTGCTGCTTTAGCTTGCAACTGACGTGTTGCCCTGTGCGTGGTGTGCATCCCTTGTTTTGAAGTTTGATGAACAACATTAACACACGGAAAGGTGGGGGAATATGAGGCACGCGGAAAAACATTTTCCATTTTCCATCCCCACAAACACGCGTAAGCACTCGCTAATGGGTTCGCCGCCATTCGTGCCTAAATGGGAATGTAGTTTGAAATTAAATTAAACTTTTCATTCCTCTTTATACAAACACACACACACACACACACACACACACACACTCATACACAGAGATTGGCGAGTGGTTGCGTGTATGTGCGCACGCTGCACGTTGGAAAGTTCATTCCGCAAACTATTCGCCACCATTGCGCTGTTAGCTAGATGATGATGGTGCTGATGATGGTGTAGTGTAGTGATGTGTTGCTATGTTGGTTTACCACTTTTTTCTATTTCACCACGATAAATGGTTTCGTCGTCCTGTTTCCTCGCTTCGTCTGTCTTAGTAGAAGCCCCTCCGCTCTGAGGTCAGTGATTTAGCAACGGAATTAATAATTCATGTTTAAAGTAAGTTTTGCTGCTGTTCGCATTGTATGGACGTGTTTGGTTGGATGCATGAGGATGCACTCGTACACTCGTGATTGCAACACTTCTGCAACCAGCTGCCGGCTCTCGTGACCGTGTGTGTTTGTGGTTTTTTAAGCTATAGAATGGGATAATAATTTGGCATCTGTAAAGGCTGCCTTTGCAATCGGGTGAATGAAAGGAACTCAAAGTTCCTAATGCAGTGCCGAGTGCACGATGTAATCAAAGCACGATACATACGATGCCACCCTTTGAACATCGAGCTGCACCAATTACATCCTCGCACTGACTGATGAAGTGCTGCTTTGTTGCCATATTACCAGCACACACACTCCCGTACAAAACCATCGAGAGAACGTATGAACGGTCGGTGTAATAATGCCAGCTTTATTTGGTTCGCGATATTAATGAGATTTTCCGGGGCTTCGATATGGAATCCAATCAATGCAGTGAAAGGTGTTTCCACCGCGCCAACGCCAGCGCACCATTTGTCATCTTCTCGAGCAGGGCAGGCGAAAATTCAAACACGTCGCAATGTGAAATATGGCCACACGTGAAGGTGTTGTTAATGATTTACCGATGCAAAAAAGGAACGTTTCCAAAGCGTGGAACAGTGCAGCACAGAAAAAAAAAAACCTGGACCGGTCGACAGTTGATTCGGTTTTGTGTTGCATTCCACTTGCAACTGTGCATTTTTGCACTTGCACACACACACACACACACCCATACAGCAATGTGCTTCCAGCATATGGGCAGGATCGCAAAATTAATGGGTAGTATAAAAATTAATCAGAAGCCACAAAATAGTGAATGAGTTGTAAAATATATTCATGACTTACTACGTCCCGGGATCGGATGCGATGGTGACCCAAACTCTGCAAGCAAAGCCTCCCTTTGCAAGGATCGTGCCACTGCTTTCTGGGGATGGGCGCGAGAGTCGAACGACCGAGGCAGGAAATCGATTTATGAGCCCATTAAAAGCACCCGAAGCATCGATGCGCGAAATTGGCTAACGCGCGCGCGAGCTCATGAAGTCAGACGTACCGGTATCGGGGTGCGATGCTGTTGCTGCTAGCTTGACCGAATGTGTGTCTGTATGTGTAGGGGTCTTAAGTGGGACTTTGTCCAGCTGGTTAGTACAGTGCGAAGATCGTGGTTTTTTGGGGACACCCCTTGTGGGGAGGGTCATTATAAATTTATTGAAACATTAATTACAATTAATTATAGATTTAGCCAACATTCACTTACGTGTGTGGGACGTTTATTAAGTGTGTGTTGGTTTCATGTAAGCTTCCCATTTGGTTGGCTGTAGATCCTTTGTTATACCTTCAGAATTATCCTACCAGCATGGTTATGGTGCGTTTATTATAACAGGATATTCTGTAATGAAATGAGAAAAAGACGATTAAACTTTTTTCGAAAAACAAATTTACATATTTGATTTGATTACAGATTTCTATTTTGATAAAGGTTGACTATAAGCTTGGCTCTTGTACCTTATTCTTGGTCATAAAAATTAGTGTGGAAAGAGGCAAATCAAGAACATATTCTTTGTTACTGTGTCATTTTAAACTGTGCGTCAAACGTTACCTGAAATCGTTGGCTCTAAGTATAACTACGATTTTTTGCAAAAACAAGTACCGAATGAGCATAAAAGTAATTGAGAAAATCAACAAAGCGGACCACAAAAATGTACAAATACTGGCAGAGAGATAGAAAACGAATGACAAACGTTGTACCATCCGTTTTGCATACTTTAAGGCGCTGTC
Source organism: Anopheles maculatus (assembly GCA_002091835.1). Taxonomy (NCBI): domain Eukaryota; kingdom Metazoa; phylum Arthropoda; class Insecta; order Diptera; family Culicidae; genus Anopheles; species Anopheles maculatus. The sequence continues at coordinate 169,856 of KZ061993.1, forward strand.
AATTCAAATCACAATCCAGTCAGTAAACCGTCAAGGATTATTACTCGTGAATGAGCTACGAAACACCTCCATTGCTGTGCAATTTTGTCATGTCTCTGCTACTGTATACTGTAACAATGCATATCCCCTTATACTAATAAACATTTCTATTATTCCCTCCAGTACATCGATCCTACTTGTCTGGTGCGAGTAACGGTTGAGCAATGTTTACCACCGCTTACAGCGACAGTTACCAGCTAACTTCAAATGTGAAAAATATTAAATCAATAAATCCATATGTCTCCAATAGAACAGCCCGACCCCGGTCTGGTTGCATGCTGGTACGGCCAGCTTTGACGACAGCCATTCGTGAGCGAAAACATGCAAGGATCACTAGGCCTTCTGCTTGACTGCTCCACCTTCGCCAATCACCGCACACGCGTCGCCGGTGACTGTTACGCTTGTTGTATTTCTTTTAATAAAATTACACTCCCGGAACGTGCTTCTCGTGCAGAATTGGATGCGAGGCTGCGTGCCAGTTGTGCAAAAGTGTGCTTCTCCGTCACCGTCACCGTCGTTGGTATTCCGGGCACGAACGCTAGCTGCACCTTAACCCCGTCGACCAAGCACCTCCAATACGCACGAAACACCCTGGTACGTGTACGGTGCCAGATTGCTGTGCGACCGATCCACGTGGGGAAAACCTCGGGCTCGGGTTAATCGACGCCTCGCATCACACGGCAAAACGTCAAAAGGTGAGCACGCGTCACAGTTGCGCGTGATGGGATACACCCAACGGAGAACGGCGAATACTCATCGACGACTGAGTGGGCTCGAAATCGATCTCGTCGTCGTGCTCGTTGAGATGAGATGATTTAGCGCGAATGGGTTGTGTGTGTGTGTGTGTGTGGTGGCGGTACCGAGGACCAAAAGCCAGAAGCAGGAATTATTGGCCCAGAAACGTTGGCCCTTTTTTCAGCCGGTTCCGGCAGTGGTGGTGTTGATGGGGAATCTCCCAGTAGCTTTTATGAGCTGATAAGATTATGTGCGAATGTGCCACTGGTTTATTGGCTTTCAACCTGACCGGATTGAAGTCGTTTCGCATGCCCTGCTTTTATGGGACGAGGGTACAGCAATGAGCTACCGGGCAGTTCGCACCGATGAGGGTTCGATGGGTTAGTTTTGGGCGCAAAGGCGTGTTCTTCGAAGGTTCGGTGCTAGCTAAAGAAGCGTAGTTAGCAGCGGGGCAATCTGGTTGGCACGATGAGATTCATTCGTTCGCTCTGGTCGCTCGAAGACTACCGAGGGGAATAATTTTATTCACTGTGATAGTAAAAACACGAAAAGAAAAATCAGAAAACAGTGATCGGAAAACTGGACTTCTTTTTGTGGGTCAGCATGGGTGTGTGTATGTGTGAGGGTATCCCTTCGCATAGATTTGGAATGAATAACGTACGTGTTGCTAAGAGGATGTTATTCGCTCAACATTCATTAGTTGCAGCAGCCAAGGGACATTGCCCTGTGTAGGACGATGGTGCAGCTGGGCACCATTGCTATTCATTATCTGCTTCCGCCGATTGAGCACCTAGGGATCTAATAAAGTGGATTTACCCGAGGCCTATTTGATGCATGATTGGTGGGAAATATTGAATGCGTGCCGTAAATTTCTACCCTGCGAGAACGGTACGCTGGAAGTATGGTTAAGTGGTTGACGCTTTGACGATGGATTATCCTTTTTGCATGATTACGATTTATGGGATAGCTGGGTAGGTTAGCCCTAGAGATGAAGGAGCTGAAGTGTGAATCAATCAGGCAGGATTAATTTGCTTTAAGGATCAGCAAGGAATTAATTGAAAGAATCGCTTATCTTTCAACATGTCACTTATTAAATTAATATCGTCAAAGGGAGGAGATGTGGCTTTATGTTTACGACAGGCCTCAGCTTAAACAAAGATAAGGCCAATAAAACTTAATCTCTTCTCTCACTTTCTGTATTCAATTCATATTATTTGCGTGTATATTTAAAGAGATTTTGTATCAATAGAATCCTCCTCTCTCGATTAAATAGAATGATCCATCTTGTCACGATAAAAGAAGAAAATTCGTCTTTTCCCCCCAACAAACAGTTAGGATAATCGGAGTATGCTCGAAGACTACCGAGGGGAATAATTTTATTCACTGTGATAGTAAAAACACGAAAAGAAAAATCAGAAAACAGTGATCGGAAAACTGGACTTCTTTTTGTGGGTCAGCATGGGTGTGTGTATGTGTGAGGGTATCCCTTCGCATAGATTTGGAATGAATAACGTACGTGTTGCTAAGAGGATGTTATTCGCTCAACATTCATTAGTTGCAGCAGCCAAGGGACATTGCCCTGTGTAGGACGATGGTGCAGCTGGGGCCATTGCTATTCATTATCTGCTTCCGCCGATTGAGCACCTAGGGATCTAATAAAGTGGATTTACCCGAGGCCTATTTGATGCATGATTGGTGGGAAATATTGAATGCGTGCCGTAAATTTCTACCCTGCGAGAACGGTAGGCTGGAAGTATGGTTAAGTGGTTGACGCTTTGACGATGGATTATCCTTTTTGCATGATTACGATTTATGGGATAGCTGGGTAGGTTAGCCCTAGCGATGAAGGAGCTGAAGTGTGAATCAATCAGGCAGGATTAATTTGCTTTAAGGATCAGCAAGGAATTAATTGAAAGAATCGCTTATCTTTCAACATGTCACTTATTAAATTAATATCGTCAAAGGGAGGAGATGTGGCTTTATGTTTACGACAGGCCTCAGCTTAAACAAAGATAAGGCCAATAAAACTTAATCTCTTCTCTCACTTTCTGTATTCAATTCATATTATTTGCGTGTATATTTAAAGAGATTTTGTATCAATAGAATCCTCCTCTCTCGATTAAATAGAATGATCCATCTTGTCACGATAAAAGAAGAAAATTCGTCTTTTCCCCCCAACAAACAGTTAGGATAATCGGAGTATGAGTAAAAACAACGCCAGTAACGAAATGCAAACAATAAAAACGTTTTCTCCCGAGAGAAATACCGTTCTCATCAACAATGTTTGCCCCCGCCATCGGTGTTGAAAGGCGCGTTTTTCCAAACCCATCTACAACCCAAGGTCCGTTTTGCTGTGGTTTTGTTTTTGTTGTAAATTAATCACCCGTATCTGTATCATTCGTGATGGGATTTTATTTGTCTTACACTGTCCGGGAGCAAAAACGGAATCAAAACACACAATCATACACACACACACACACACACACACACACACACACACACACACAATGAAGGCAACGCATCTCGTGCACAGTTGCAGTACGAGCCGGGATAAACAAACGATGCAAATGGGAACGAGGTACCACGATTTCCCAGCAAGCCACCAGACTACGCGAGGGAATTTGCCAAAGAAAACCAACTAACCGGACCGGGTGGTGGTAGTTCGTGGCTTGTGGCTTTTCGTGGCGCTTTCCATTGCTGATTTAACCAGCTGTAAGCTAAGCAATGGCGATGGGAACGATTGCAAAAAAAAGAAACCCGTGACGCTGGCTGGTCCGCTGATGACACGAAGCAAACGTAACGTAAACATACCGACCATGGATGGGTCCGACGCGAATGGAATGATTTATTCATTTCTGCGGTTTAATGAATACGACAATGTCCGTCCGTACCGGTACCGAAATGCTAAGTTTGCTAATGGTAGAGAGCTGGTAGAGGTTTGTGTTTTTCTTTACGTTTTTTTGTTAAAGAAGTTCGTTTCTTTTTTTTTGTCGTCGACAGAATGTTTGCTACACAGTTACTACTAATACCCATACTGCTACTACCATTGCTGCTGTCCAGCTTAATGCAAAACCCAACTGTAAACAAGCAAGAAAGAAAAAGTCTATCTACATCGAATAAATTTAATTAAATAGATGGATAGCAATGGGAACAAGTGCATGGTGCAAACATGGACGAAGGGGTTTGTATGTAAAGGATGTCTAGTGTTGATGAGCAGGAAAAAAAAGGAAGAAAATAAATGGCATCACCCACCTCCCAGTGCAATGCAAATGGGAACTGGACTGCCGTTGCCAACCATTTCCTGTGAATGATGCTATGTAATCTTTCAATTAAGTAGGAAAACATGGTAAGAAATGAAATCAACTACAGCAGTGATCACAGTTATAAAAATATCTTTTGCTAGTGGGACGTGATTATGTGTTGCTTTAGATAATATTTTTCCTCAACTCCTACTAATACTGGAGCTCACTCTAATACATAAACTAGCTATCAAACAGTTTTCGATTGCATGTATTTTTTTATGTTTCAGCTCCTCGAACCACGACAGGCTTAGCTGCGGTTGAAATTCACGCCATGAAAGAACTTAAAAATTTATTGATAAAAAAGCATGAATAAAGGCATTGATAAAAACTATATCTAGTATATAGATGATGAACCATGTGACATAGGTTTTCTTTATTTGAAACTTTTCAAGCAAGAAATAACAACATGTCAATATGAAATAGCTATTTAAGCTGTGATAGTTAGGTTGTAAGGCAGCGTTTTGTTTAATAATACAATAAATGAAAATTTTAAAGAATGTGTAAACTTAAACAAAAATGTTTAATAAATGCCTTATCTATTTATCGAAGTGCCAATCTATTTAAGTTTTGTTTAATTCCGAAAAAACAGGCGTTCTATTATGGACTGTAGAACAACTACAACAATCCATAAAACTCCGATATGAAGAAACCTACGCCTAAAATTATGCAATTTAATGTACAAATCAACACAAAATAATTACTTCCATCGTAACAGTGCATTAGAAAGCAAAACCAACCTTACAAGACGTTTGTAGCAAAATTTACAACTCAATTTAGCATTGAATCACCACCGATAAGTCCCACTAATTAACGATCAACATTTAATCCTGCTAACCTGTCGCCCTTTCGGTGGTGCCATTGAAATGCTGATTCATCAAATCACTGGCAGACTGGTGGAACCATGAATACATGTTTGATCAGCTTTCTTTTCGTTTTCGCATTTTTTTTCTGTTCGGTGTGGTCACCGATGCTGGTCGCGTTCAGGTAAAGTTGCCATAAAAAAGCAACCTCCATTCAGCTAATACCCGATGAATTAGTTCGACCAGCTGCGCTCGCTTTCTCGCCCACGGTTTCGGACCATGTGCGGATAAGTAGATCGTAGTAGATGGCAATTCGGATACTGCTTTCTCTCTCTCTCTCTCTCTCTCTCTCTCTCTCTCTCCTTTTTGTTTAATAATACAATAAATGACAATTTTATAGAGTGTGTAAACTTAAACAAAAATGTTTAATAGATGCCTTATATATTTATCAAAGTGCCAATCTATTTAAGTTTTGTTTAATTCCGGAAAAAAACAGTCGTTCTATTATGGACTGTACAACAACTACAATCCATAAAACTCCGATATGAAGAAACCTACGCCTAAAATTATGCAATTTAATGTACAAATCAACACAAAATAATTACTTCCATCGTAACAGTGCATTAGAAAGCAAAACCAACCTTACAAGACGTTTGTAGCAAAATTTACAACTCAATTTAGCATTGAATCACCACCGATAAGTCCCACTAATTAACGATCAACATTTAATCCTGCTAACCTGTCGCCCTTTCGGTGGTGCCATTGAAATGCTGATTCATCAAATCACTGGCAGACTGGTGGAACCATGAATACATGTTTGATCAGCTTTCTTTTCGTTTTCGCATTTTTTTTCTGTTCGGTGTGGTCACCGATGCTGGTCGCGTTCAGGTAAAGTTGCCATAAAAAAGCAACCTCCATTCAGCTAATACCCGATGAATTAGTTCGACCAGCTGCGCTCGCTTTCTCGCCCACGGTTTCGGACCATGTGCGGATAAGTAGATCGTAGTAGATGGCAATTCGGATACTGCTTTCTCTCTCTCTCTCTCTCTCTCTCTCTCTCTCTCTCTCTCTCTCTCTCTCTCTCTCTCTAACACCTGACCATACGGTAACATGGTGTAGCACGGTGGCAAAGTGTTTAATAACGTGACCAACAGTAATTTATATCTTTCACCTTCTGATTTTTATCTCACCTGTGTATGTGTACTTTGTCGCCCCGTTTTCTCGCAAGGGGAGGGTACCACACAAAACACAGTGGTTAGTTTGTATAAACGGTTTTGACCAATCATTAAAGCGTTGACGCCCGGTGGCAAGAAGGAGCGCAAAAAAAAACAAAGAACACAAACGCTACGTAGAAACGATACGGAAAAGCTTCCTTGGTCGTGTTGGTCGTTTAGTTTCCACACATTTGGTGCCATTTGATCTTTCACCGGGATTTTCTCCGGGCACCGCTTTTTTATGTTGGTTTCTTTTCCCTATTCTATTCTGCTTTCTTTTTATAGCTTCCATGACTTCTGGGAGCACTTGTTCTGAGCGTACTGGATATGATTTTTTTGTACCCCTTGAACCGATTTTATGTTTCTCAAATTTCCCTTACAGTTTTTCGTTTTTCTTTTCTTTTAGCAGGAAAAAACACTTAAATGCACATGGGATTAGCGCTTGCTCACCGGAGGACGAGAACGAAACCTTAGCAAACGAAGCAGTCGAATGCAGTCAATGTTTATCGTTTCTAAATTGGTTTAAATGTGCCATTGCACTTGGGTGTGCGCTTCGCTAGTGCCAGCAAGTTGCTTTTATGGCTTTAGGGAGGCAAACAAAAATTGCCTTTATGAAGTGAAGCAAAGAATTGCAGCAATTGGCTTTCGTGGGTATTTTTTTGTCGTGCCTTGTGCCTTTGTGAACCCATGTGGAGGAGAATGAATGGAGGAGCTTTGAATGGGATTCGAAATTTTGGTATTGAATTTAATGTGCTTTCCTGTGCTTTTTGCCCCACTTCAAGTACAACGATGCACAGTTAATGATAACATATGCAACAAGATCGTGGATATGGGTTGGTCGCAGAACCTTCTATTTGTCTTACTTCCTTTGACAGAACAAAGCCCGGCCAATATCGGTCGAACAATCGGTTTAATGCAAAATTAATTCAATCTTAATGCACGGTACAGCTGCATACTGATATCATGAATGCATTAAAACCATGAATCAATCCTCAATCAATTCAATGTTTACTCTTAATCAAATTTCAGACTAACTCCGTCAGTGCGAAAGGCTATATGCTTGTGGTGTTTTGCCAGTGTGAAATGATGAACGTTTGATATTAACAATTCTCCTGGCCCGTATCGTTTTGGGCTAGTTATTGTTGCTGGTTGTTTGTCGATATTTGTCTGCAAGTTACACGAAACAAAGCGAGCTGCCTTTGCCGCAAATGGACAGTCGCGTTCGATACCATCTCTCCTGTCACCATAAATCGCATTGATAAAGCGAACATCGAGTAAGTCTCCTTTCGGAACGGTTCGTAATGAACCACCAAACCCAGGCGAAACCCAAAACGTTCGAGTTTGGCGTTTGGTGGATGGTTCGCACCGGTGGTCACATCGGTAGTTAATTAAATAGCACTCATAAATCACCCCGAGAGCGAATCCTACTCAGGGGGTGACTTTTGTGTGTGTGTGTGTGTGTGTGTGTGTGTGTGTTGGCCAGAGTGTTGGGAATATTGCAGCTTCCCGAAGGGGAATCTCTGAACCCATGAAGAAGGGCCCATTTTACATCAAATTCCATTTATCACCAACCGACCCCATATTCCTGGTCGGTGTGAGCGGCAGTTAACCTACATAATGAGGTTGATTCCAGAGTGCGCGCTTGCAGCAGTGATTAGACGTACGGGAGCATTCATAACCTCAATCTCGTGCCACTGGGCAGGGGATCGTTTTCAGGGTTCCAAAATTTGCCACCATCGCTCACGTTGGTTTCCCCCTTTGTATCGCTCTCTTTCTCTCTTGCTGACTATATTCTGTGTAAGGAAGGTTAGAAACGTTGGACGGGCCAGCCAAACGACTGGTTTACCGCGACAGATCAACTGTCAAATCACGTTGCAGTGAAGGTGTCTAGCAGCGAGCATGATGCGCTGATGGAATTTAATGTATTTAACCTCACTGACTGCAGTTTGGATAAGAGTGTGCAATAGATGTAGGGTTATAAAAGGAAGAGCGAGAGAGATACAGAGATGGAATTTCGAGAGATAACTTCCGTGCGCAACGAGTACAGCATAGCAAGCAATTCGCCAGTACAGGGTGAGTTGATAATATCTTTGCTGTAGTAGTGTGTAATTTATTGGTTAGCAACCAGTATGGCTGCGTTACGAGCGAGGTTTCTATGCTGTTCCCGGTCACGTTGCTACGATGGTATCGAAACAACATATATTTGGATACGATGATAAGGATGTGTAATTCGAATACATATCCTTGTTTGACGTGTGTACTGCTGCTGTCCCGTCACTCTTATTCGTTTGCATAAGGTCTGCATGTTTGTTTAAAAGAACTTTCCATTAAGTGATGGACAGATGAGAGTGCTGACCTTGCTTAAATTAAAACATTTGAATTACATTTTATAAACGATGTGATGGAAACAAGTGCATTTGTGTTTTGTTAAAAATGTATTGGTCGAGGCGCTCAGGTGGCCGAGGTTATGAGTGAGCCAAACGTTGCCTTGAACTGTGACTGGTTATTCGGTTTCAGAAAAATTAAATCAAGTGCTTTAGAAGAAAAATATTTTGATATAGCGCTGAGAGCTAAATATGTTAAAACTTTGATAGAAAAGTTTTGCGGATAAAACACGCTACTTGGAGAAACTCAAACGAACAAATACTTTTTTTGTGATAACCTAAGCTTGTTTAAATTAAAAAGCAGATAACATGTATTCCATATTAAGGTATGCATAAAGGCAATAAGTTCAAACTTCACATGGCTCCTTATTTTGTTTAAAAAACCAATTTATTTTTAATTTCATTTAATGCAAACGTCTCAAACTGTGTGGCTGCACAGACAATTCAAAGAAAAGAATTCACAAAATTCTTCCACTTGTTAAAGTAACCAAAAATGGGAAAATATCTTTAGAAGCATGGTGTTTTGCTCTGAAGTTTCACTTTCAAATCAATTCAATTTCTTTGTGTCCGTGTTTGCAGCTTGCATTACACATTGTTTACAGTGAAATATACACCCAGCACCAGGTGATATGCAGTTCAGCTCTCGTCCCCGAATCGGAATCTCGTTTCGGATGGATCCGGAATTAAATCAAATCACTATTATTTATCTATTCTAAACTAATAAATTACGGTTGGCACTTGAGAGGTCGGTACCGGTGCAAAATGTTAGCAATAGGCCACCCGGATTCCCGAACGACCGGTTTGGCCGGGGATGCTATTTGCATGTGCAAATGTTTGAGGCACGTTCACGAGCACACACGCACACACAACCGGGACGCGTGTGTCACCAGGACTCCCTCGAACCTGTAGTCCGAGTAGGGAGTGAAACAAATAAATAAACGGACGGTTGGTTACGTGCGGAGGTGGTCTGTGTATACGGGGTTGGAGTCGAGTGTCATTTTATAGCACACTCTAATCAAAGATCAACAATTGCTCGACCGGATTGGCCGTCGGTGCTTGGTTCGGTTACCGGAGTGAATTTTGTTGTTGGTGAACGTCGGCGCGGTTGTTGCATATTAAGAAGACCTGCCGCTGCTAGACCACAAGCAAATGGCGGGCAGCCGGGTGCGAAGGGATTTTCATTATGTATTCTCAACCGGGCAGTGTCGCACGTTGGCTGCTCTCCGCACCCAACTGTTCCTTGCTCCACACAAGGTTTGCTTTCGATAAACACCTGAACACGAGAACCTCCCAACCGTAAGGCTGTGCCGGTTCACACTTGCAAACGGTTGCCCTTCATCGCTTCTCCGTAGGTGACTCCTTCCGGAAGGGAGGCTCGAGTGGCTATTATGTTTCCGGCTAGCCCTTTTGCACCAAACCAACCTCAACAACACCAACACACACACACATACGCCTCCTTTGTGTGTGCACCACTGTACGGTGGGACTAGGCTTGAGGATAGAACATAAACATCATAATCATATCAAAATACGGAAAACAAAATATGCAAATTTGTTCTAAATTACTAAATCACAATAAAGTAAATATTCATGCAACCGCCCTCGCTCGCACCTTTTCCACTGCAGGATGTTGTGTTATTTGGTGTCTTTTGTGTGCGTTTTTGTGGGTGTGGTAGTGGGAGTGTAGGTTTTTGTTTGACGATGGGTAACCAATTTTTGTAGACTGATTGACCCGACCAGCACCGGCCTGGATTAGGTTTTGAAACGAGTGCAGTGTGCCTGTAACGATACACAGGCATGGACACAGCTATTGATTATACACACAGTGGAAAAAAGGGTCGCACTTTTCGGTTAGACTTAATTAAAATAATTTTCAAGGATAATAGTTTACTTAAGAAACACTAGGCGCCTCCATTAAGACCAGGCGTCTCCATCGAGCTTGTACAGAATAAATTAACTTACGAAACTGTACTGCTTAATTTTTTATACAATTTGAGAATCGGTGATGTCTGAACGAAGATTTAAATTCCAAATAGTGCTTTCCATCCATCATTCAGGATTAAATTTGAGGGTGAAAAAATGCGCCCGTCACAATCGATTTCAATCACTTCCACGACAGTGTCGTCACTGTATGGTTTTAATGTTACAGAGACTCGCTTCTGCTTCTTAGCCCTGTCCCGTGACTGACATGGAACTTTTTAATCCGCTTCCATAAATAATTCTTAACGTTTAGCTTTTTTCCCCGGGGCGGACTTTCCTCTTCAGCTTCTCCTTTTGGTGCTATTTTCTGAGGTGACAAAATTCCTCCGACAGATGAATAGACTGGCACGGCAAGCAACTTACTACATCAACCCGTTGCCATCGTACCCCTTTGTTACCCTCGCACGAAGCTCATGCATGTACAGATGATGAAGTGAAAGCATCTTCCATCTTCCCACCAGCCAGCCTGACACTAAAACTTTAATTAAACAAGTAAATTTATTTCCGTCTTGGAATGTGCTGGAGACGAACCAGTGCACGGGAGCGTTTGAGCGAAAACGAGTCGAGAAAATGCTTGAGATTGAATGTTTAGCTGTCAAAAGTTTGATGCCCGTGGAATGGGGGAAAGTGCGCCTGCGATTACTTGCCGTTTGCATTTCTTTTGCGAGAGAGTGTAAGTGTAAGCTTTCATGTTTTTTTGCTATACGTCGCTTCTCTCTTACGAAACCGTTCAAATCGACTTCGTGTACGGTTTGTTGAGTTTTGTTGACAAAATGTGAACTCTCCTCGTTGCATTATACATCTGATGGAACTGGCAGTGTGTTTACATAGGGAGTTGTCTTATTGACGTAACTCGTCTAGCTGTAAGAGCGAGCAAAGAGCGCAGCTTTCACATTTGCATATTAAATAGTCGAACAGTACGGTACAATGCTAATTTCTATTGGGCAGCAAACACGATTCGGGGCACCATAGTTGGTTTTTAAAGGGCATATTGTAAAACAGCTTTTGTTACAAACAAGAAAACCCTATTTGCCTACCTTTGCAATATTGCATCCGTGGGAGCATTTCCTGCATCTGGCCAGAATTACGTATTTCATCATCTGCAAAATAGAGACATAATGTAACGTGCACGTGTTAGTTACACTTGCCAGACGTAGATCACAATAATCAATTTGTTAGGAAATATTAGGACAGATGGTTTCGCCGCATCGCCCCGTTGTCAAGCGAAAAAAGTGATGAATTATTAACTACCGATGCATCTACCATTCGACGCGCCAAGTTTTGTCATATAAAACCAACCATCCGCCGGTGCACAGCAGCTCAGTTCGAGTGTTAACGGACTTCACTTCCCGTAAATAAACTACAACGAAACTAATCGAATCATCCCGGGCAATGAAGAAGTATCATCGCTTTCTCGCCTGTGTCATGCTGAGCATCGTCACACTCCCGCAGCCGGGTGACACAAACCCACGGCCGGACTTTGCGGTACCGGCACGCATGACCGGTGTCGCCAGCGGAAGTCTCGATTCGACCGGAAACGTGGTACAAAACACGAACCGCGTCCTGAACCTGCTTGACCAGTTCCAATCGATCACCGAAACGCTGTACGGTTTGCAAACTCCCGACCTGTACCGGTTGGCGACGGGCTTTCGGTTGGTGCTGGACAGTTTGGTCGAGTCGGGCAGCCCCATCTTCCAGAGCCTCTCGAATGCGGCCCGCCTTTCCAGCGGCAACATAACGACCGTCTTCGATGGCATCCGACAAAGCATTAATGCAACGATTGCGCTGAACGAGCTGCACCAGGCGGCAATCAACGGGACGAGCATGCTGCTCGGTACGGCGGGTGTACAAAACATTTCCACCGTGCTGGACCAACTGGTGCGAAATGTGGCCGAGCTGGGTAGGACACTCGACGAGATAGAGCCGGCACTGGTCGAGATACAGCAGTTGGTCCGACCGAGCCAAGCGCTGGTGGACAGTCGGTATCCGCGGGACGGCATTCGGAAGTTGAACGGTATCCTGCTGGAGTACGTCAACATCGGGAGGTCCACGGTACCGCAAATCAACGCCGTTGTCAATCGTATCCGAATGATGGATGGTTTCATCGCTCGGCTAGCGTCGGTAACGAGCGGGCTGCGAAACTATCTGAAAGGCACGCTGACCACCGTGAACGGGAGCGTCTACACCGGTGTCCAGCTACGGCTACAGACCGCGCTGCGAACAATCCGTACCAACTTCAATGTGACTGTTACGACCACTACGAGAAAACTGAAACAGTTCTTTCTCGACGATCTGGAATCGGTCCAGCTGGAGGCAAGGAACGCGAGTGGGCTGCTTGTCAAACGGCTCACCAATGTCACCCAATCGTTGGACGAACTTGCCAACAATGCTACGGTCGTGATGGAGCGCCACGAGACGGAATGGGTGATGAATCGCACCATTGCAGTCGTCACTGAGCTTGCCTGGCGGATGGCTTTGTCCGTTACCTCCTCGGTACCGGGGGCGGACAGTTGCTTTGCAAAGTTTAACTACGAGTTCGACAAGATACCGCAGCTTATCTACGCGTCGCTGGTGAGCTGCGGTCAGGGAGAGGTCCGCACGTTGCAGAGCGTGGCGAATGCACTCGTCGGGTACCTTGGAGTTGTGCAGGCGCAGCTCGACTCGGAAGCGAATCAATACAACCAATGTTTGAGTGGGTTAGTGCCGGGGTCGTCCGATGCACTGAAGCTACAGCGTGCCGTTTGTCTGCGGGGCGCCGAACGGCTCTCGGTTATCTGGGGTGACGTAGTGGTCGATAATCAACTGCAGGCGTTCGAAGAGTTGGTGCGCGACGAGGTAGGTTACAGTGCCGCCCGTCATCATCAGTGCGTTCGTGCGAGCGATCAATTGCTGTTTGCGGAGGTACAGCGCCTGTGGAGCGCCATCGGAGGTTGTTTGAACTAATGGAGGCGCATGGTGTTTTTCGTCTTGAAGTTGATGTTAGTTGCAGGAAACCGAGCTGAAAAATGTGTATATTGTCCATCGCGGATGAATAAAGGAACAGCAAAACTTTAATGTAATGCATATAAAGTGGTGACTGCAACAGTTGACAATCTTTGCAGCACTGTAGGAAGTTGTTGGAGTGAATGGAGACGCATGGTGTTTTTCAGTTTGCCGAGCATTTTCCTTGCAAGAAGCCTTTCAAAAAACACTTTTTTTATCCTCAAAGCAGTTACACTCGGACATCTGCAACATCGTCCACTAAAAAACGAACAGCCAGACCTTTTTTCCCCAGTATAGATCAGTTGACAGTACGACAGGCAATAGTACAAGGTACACACAATAGTGCTTAATTAAAATTTTAAACCCCCACCTTTGACTCTCTTTCGCTCTCATCCGTCACCAAATGTACCTTCGTACCACCTGTGGTGATAGTGTCGTCAGTCTTGCTCCCGGGTAGCCACGGGAGCGAAAACCGCAGCATGATCCCGGGAATGTGTTTTCATCTCGACTGGGTTCCCTCCTCACAGGCCCTGAGGGCAATCGTTGGTTGGCCGGTGTTTGCGTTAGCCGAGGGCAAATAAATTCGAATTGACTGACTGCCTGTTCCACATTTCCTTTATTTCCATGCTCACCGCATGCATTGTGTGTTGCACTTTGTCGCGAACGATTGATGGGCTTTTCCACCGCCACATTTCACCGCAAACGGGCAAAACACTCCCACATTTTCCTCTTTCCGCTTTTTCCCTTCCATTCGGCTTGTGCCGGTGCACTAGTTTTAATCGATTTAATTTCCCGCACCTATTTTATTCATCGGTTCGCGGTGCTTGATGAATTGAAATTGGAAACAATCAAAATTTAATGAGCACTCGTCTGGGTGTCGTCCGACGGTACGCCCATCCGCACAGCTTTGCACCGATTCGAACGGATCGGTGCGCGAAGTGCGCTCGAAACTAATGCAACCAGATTCCGCAGATGGTTGCGTATGGTGCGCTTGTGTGGTGCCACGGTTAAAGTGAATCCGAGCAGTTTTTTTATCTTTTAATTTGTGTGCGTGCGTTATCGATTGGTGTGGTGCGCTGTGGCATATCGTATCGATTCCGAACCGTTCGTGATGTGTGTGTGTGTGTGTGTGGGATGTTTACCGGGCGGATTGAGTTATTAAAAGAACGTTAAATACACTCCACCCCGGAGCGTGTATGGTGGGGTTGGGAAAGGCGCGAAAAACGGGTCGTCATCTCGCACGGGTCGCGCCATTGAGTGTGATCAATATTGACAACGATCAATGGCTCGATAAACTTTGGCAGATTGTCGTCCAGGCGTGGGTTATGACGCCAGTGCCATGATGATAATGTTAGCGTTCGCAATCGTCACACAGAACCGTCACGGTTCGGGTTATCGTGGTTAACCAGTTAATTGTTATTGATACGGTTTAAATGATGTACCATTATCGTAAAGCGGGCGCACGATAAATTGTTGTTGTGCTTTGGTGGAATTGGATTATTTCAAATACGCGCAACAATGAAACGATTAGTGCATATTTATTGCGACAACATCATACGTCATATGAATGGTTGTAATGGTTGTAAAATGGATGTTTCGAAAAAGGGTTTACTAATGAAAGTAATTTAACAAATGATTGTTTATGACCGGAGTAAACAAAAGTGATGAAAAATGGGGTTTTCAATTAATTAATAAACGAGCACGCTTTTATGATTATATTTTAAATAGAAATCGACTCTGCAATTTAATGAGTAATTTGATCAAACTGGCATATGCTTGTGGATCAATTCATAATAATTAAGGAAATAAATGGAACACTTACTAATGATTTGGTCGTAATATGAATTTGTTTAATATACTTTAACAGTTCTATTTACTCTATGATTATTATTCACTTGTAATCAACTGTGGGAAAATAAATAATTCGTCCATTATCTTTTTAATTTATGACATACTAGCACAAATACACTTTAAAGCTTTTGCGAATAATCTACAATGGTTTTGTTGTTTGGGAAGCATCACGTTCCTATCATGTTATTTCTTTTCGATATTTAAGTTAAGGAAAATAACGTAATGATATCTTGGAATTTTAAGGTTTGTAACTAAGTGATAAATTGCACCAGAAAAAAAATCTAATTTTTCATCGATAAAAGCCTTTTTTTGTGAAACACTAAATGATCGTTTTCGTTTTGCACCGTGTTTAAGGTGAGAAGTACTTGCCAAAAAGTTATCGGTCACCGACCCGACCGACGTTCCGTATGGTGATGGTGTTCCAAGAGGTTCTGCATAACAGAACCCCATTAATCACGTCACCACGCGGTAGAAAACATAAATAACCGGGCAATAACCACGTGTGGAACGTATGTTGAAGCGAGCGTGTGGCTAGCTCTGGTCCCATGTTGTGGCTAAGACTCTCGTTGATGGATGACAGCCCATGGCACTGGTCTAAAGTGTCTTCCCGATGGTGCAGAAGAAGCCGAACTATTTTGTGCACAATGTTCTTCCGCATGTTCTTGTGCCTGATATCGGATGGATAAAGTTTTGATCAGTTGATTTGCAAATTGTACCGAGAAGGAAGATAAAAAAAACACTGGAACTAAATTAACGATCCGAAGTTAGAAGTGAGTGTGTCACTAATCTCGTTCCGATACCGTGTGAGGTAAATCAAAATATCACTTTTCTTTGCTATTAATGAACTTTCTCGAGAGGAATGTATGTTTATGTTGTTCGTTAAGCTAACGTAATATATTCCTCGAGCGTTTAAGCACAAGAAAAATGTTGACCATTAAAATAATTAACCTCCTTCGAGAGGTGAGTGGTCAAAGTGCAACAATATGTTGAGAATATCATTAAACGAAGTAGTCAATATTTTTGCTCTGTCCTGCAAGCTAAGCTGTACACTTCTTCAATCCTTAGGGATATGAAGGGACTTCACCAAACGATTCATTTGTGCCTGTTAATTACAAACTAACCGAAGCTCATTTATTTTTCCCTTTGAAGCTCACTTTACTGCTCTCTGTACTCTCTCTCTCTCGTGCCAATGGTGTTCATAGTTCAAAAACCTGATCGACACTCGACACAACCTGTGCACGTGTGTACCAGTGTACAGTAAATGCAAATTTTATACCTACCGAACAGAACGCCCTTTGTGGTTTTCGGGAAGGATTTTGTTCGTTTTTATCGCTCTAATGCTCTTTCAACCTAATGCTCAAGTCCGTTGCATCTTGCTCTAGGTATGCAAGGGAACGTCCCCTGTGGGGGACGAGATGACCGTCACCGTTTTATGCCTCATCTAGTCAAGAAAGAATGGCACCGGTCCTGGGGTTTTTTATTTGTGACCCACCCTTAAAGCAGCACACACACACAAACACACTCTCGGTTCGATTTTCTTATCTTTACGAATATAGGTTTTTGGTCTTCAGGTCCAGTGGATTCAGAGTCTTTCTCCCTTCTCACGGGACCATACTTTGCCGCCGGGACATCATTGTGGGCCATTTTCTTTGTGTGCTATGTTATTCTCGCATGCGAAAAGCTTGACCGTACACGACAACCCTTGGCAGTGTGACGCACGATGCATTCATATCTTTTTATTGCACTGTAAAATTTTACCACCAATCGGTGTCCTTCTGGGGAGCAAACGTGTGTCTGTGTGTGTCGTTGTTCCCAGTTTTTGTTCTCCGAAAAATCCCGTAACCCGTAACTGTATACGGTATTGACCATATCACAACCTTGTGTCCATCAGCCTCGGGGTTAGCCTCCCGGGGAGGAAGCGTGGCGAAGGTTTGTACAAGCAATTTCGTCCTTTTGCAGACGAGGTCATCAACGAAGCATCGTTGTTTGGTGGATGATTTTTGGAAAACTGTTATGACCGTATATATGGTAAAAGAATTTGCTTGAAGACAACACTATTACTGCAACGATGCTTACCAGAGGGCTGTGCGATGCAGTTTATGGAGCATTACAACACAGTTTTTGGTAGCACGGTTTGGGATGTTTTTTTTATTTGCTTTCTAAAAACACCCCAAACAGATGAGCTGATCAGCTTTTCCGTCCCAAATGCTCGAACCAAATAGGGTATGCGAAGACATATATCGTTAGAATTTATGCGCCTTATCGGGAAAATGGTTTATGGGAGGGGTGTAAGACAAAACGGGGCCACTACATCGACCGGCCAAGCTGTTGTTACACGAAAAATCATAAGTGCTTATCTCATTTCAGGAGGCAAATAGTGTCTAAAGTGTCTAGTTACCTAGGATCATATCCCGGGTAACGGCAGTCCCTTTGTTATTCTGGATCAGTAACGCCTGACGTCTATTACCTAGCTTCTTGACACATTGCAATATGTTACGACTAGAAGCGAGTGAACAAAAAAACCCAAAACAAATAGCACCGCAACGGAAAAACCTCTTTTGCACTACACTCAGCTGTCAAGACAAGCGGAAAGTACTTTGCATTTCATTGGATTACACTGTTGCTCGGGGTAGCAATTCGGACGAGTTGTTCGGCGCAGGGACGAGCATAGAATGCATGGTAAAGGCTGCACTGTAAAGCTCATATGGTGAACCGATTTACATTCCATGCTCCAGTGCGTTATGTGATGTGAAAGGCTGTTGTAGCTAGAAGTACGCAATGTGGCGTAAAGATATGGGTACTTTAAGAATAGAACCCTCAATATTTACGCAAATGTTCAAGCAGCTTTTTGTTTGAAGACTAATTTTTGTTCCTTGAAAACCTAGTCTACAGGAGTTCCAGCTATCTTCTCAAGGTATGCAGTTGCTACGGGAATAAAAATCACAAGAATCATCCTATCGAGTCGAACCGTTTTGAAGCTTTACCACCGAAGAATGGGAAACAGTTTTAAGGTACGTTGCCATATAAATCTACAATGTCCGGTCCGTTGTGCACATGCACGTATCCTTATCGGTTCTTGAAGTAGAAAATGCATTCCAATTCATCTGGACACACACACACTCATACCTCTCTTCCAAACGCTTCTCCACAAGCGTTTGTGTGTGTGTGTGTGTGTACGTGTGATCAAATTCTGACGACAATTCGATTTGATTGCTGCCATGACAGTGGCGCTACCCTAAGTCTCGGCGCATATGTTTAAAGAGCACCCGGTGGTCCGAGTCTGCTTATTTGCGTACAACATTGTACTCATTCGGTCACAAATCGGAAACCAGAAGGGCACACATTCTTCGGAGGAATGAATTTGACCGACTGTCAGAAGCGAGCTGGGATTGAAATTGAAACCACTGGAGCTGATTGAAAGTGATCGTACGGTATGCAGAATGGAAAGGTGGCTTCGAGTCAAACCCCGAATCGTTCGAAAATGCTTCGAATGCTTCGGTGTCGGCTAGCTACTGGAGGAATGGAACACACACAAAAAGAAGCTACTGTTGTTTGCAGCTCACCGTTGGACTGCACTGCTCTGCAGTGTCCAATGCCCGGTAGCAATAAAGCGGAAGCGTACGGACCAAGGCAAACAATGAAGATATTGAAGACTCGGCAATCACTTTCCTCGACCCGGCCATGACAGACAGAGGGAGTTCACGGCGTTTGTCGTGCGGAATGAGATGCTGGTTGATGTCCAGTGCATGGCATGCGTTCGGTATCTTAAATTCAATTTCTTGTCTTTTGTGTCGTAGTCGCGCACTGCTGGTGCAGCATTCCCAGATACGGATTGTGTGATATTTTCTTTTTCGAAGCATCTCCTTGTGGAAACATAAAATGGCAGCACTTGAAGATTTTGCAGACGTGAAAGAGATAAACTGGTATCTAGAGTGTTCGTGTACCCGGAAGGATATCATTTGAGAGTCGTGTGTGTGTGTGTGTGTGTGCGTACCGAACTTCACCGGCATAGAGTGTCGCCACTGACGGACGACATTAACCTCTCATCGTCAAGTTGTCTTTGCAGGTTTCCTCACCGGCCACATTCGAACGTCGAAGAACAATACGTGGCAAACCGTAGTGGTCCGCATGTCGTTCCGGAGCTGCTACTAATGTGCCATGTCCGGTTCCGCTTCCTGCAACAGCTGCTGCCCCGGGAACGTAGGTGTGTGTGTGTGTGCATGCAGGACCAGTGACAACCGCATTCGAAATGAATTTATTGCCTCGACCCGGCCACGTCAGACAGAGGGAGTTCACGGCGTTTGTCGTGCGGAATGAGATGCTGGTTGATGTCCAGTGCATGGCATGCGTTCGGTATCTTAAATTCAATTTCTTGTCTTTTGTGTCGTAGTCGCGCACTGCTGGTGCAGCATTCCCAGATACGGATTGTGTGATATTTTCTTTTTCGAAGCATCTCCTTGTGGAAACATAAAATGGCAGCACTTGAAGATTTTGCAGACGTGAAAGAGATAAACTGGTATCTAGAGTGTCCGTGTACCCGGAAGGATATCATTTGAGAGTCGTGTGTGTGTGTGTGTGTGTGCGTACCGAACTTCACCGGCATAGAGTGTCGCCACTGACGGACGACATTAACCTCTCATCGTCAAGTTGTCTTTGCAGGTTTCCTCACCGGCCACATTCGAACGTCGAAGAACAATACGTGGCAAACCGTAGTGGTCCGCATGTCGTTCCGGACCTGCTACTAATGTGCCATGTCCGGTTCCGCTTTCTGCAACAGCTGCTGCCTCGGGAACGTAGGTGTGTGTGTGTGCATGCAGGACCAGTGACAACCGCATTCGAAATGAATTTATTGGTTGTTCGTGGACTTTGGCTGTACTTCCGGGTTCGGAGTGTGCAAGAGGATACACGGGATGGAAATCTTGGTCTCCTTTAGCCAAGACTATTTATGAATTCAGTCGACATCTTTTAGCCGAACCTTTGCCAGTACGCACAGGAAAATGGTTTGAAGCAATGGTTATCACACTCGTTGTGTGCGTATGCATTTTCTCGCAAGAGCAACCAAGAGCAAACACAAGGACGTGGGCTTGGGAAAACCGAATTAAACATTCATTCTGCTGCAGCTATCATCAGGCGGTGCTATCGAAGGAAGATACGGAACACACACGTACAGAAGATTTGCCTGATACGGGAAAGGGACTACCGGAGCGGTAGTAATTATAAATACATTTTCTATGTCTTCGGAACAGAAGATTAATGTTACGAGCAGTGTACCGATGGCGTGAAAAGAAAGGTGGGAGCGGGAAAATGACCATACAAGCTGCTAAATGTACAGAGCTATTTTAATTCCTGTTTAAGATTTCTTGCTAAATCTCGTAGCGCCACCGCCAACGTGCACGATTTAAACATCCAATTGCATACCTTAGGGCGCTGTTTTTTCTCTCCCTACTACAATTGCTAAAATGACAGGTTATTAAATGCACTTCCTAAACAATGCTTACTCGTGCTTGGGTGCTCTTTACACCTTTTAAGGCACTTTACGTCACCCAACCCGTCACCACCGCGGGTGGTTGATTTCTTTTACACTTCCACTTTAAATGGCAGTGCCAATTCAATCAGGAAGCAATCATTTGCTACACAACAATGATGCTGATGGGAGATAACCGGTTCTAAAACGAGGAAGATGATGCCTTTCCCAACACCGATGATCAATGAACACCGGTGCTTACACTCGCACTTACTCATACACACAAACACCGATACGTTTTCACCTCGCTTTGCCTCGTAAAACATTCAACAACCGTAAACGCTTTCTCGCTTTCAGTTGGATGCTGGCAGCAGCATCCTCATTGCCGGGCACACCACCAACAAATCGGAAACCGGTACGATACTCTTCGTATTCTTCTTCACCACAACAGGAAGGGCTTTCGACAGTCGTTTTGTGAAGCAGCTGCCAGGTTGTTTTGTTTCGCTTTCTACGTAGATGTGCTGGAGCGTCGTAGTCCGTTGCATCTTGCTCTAGGTATGCAAGGGAACGTCCCCTGTGGGGGACGAGATGACCGTCACCGTTTTATGCCTCATCTAGTCAAGAAAGAATGGCACCGGTCCTGGGGTTTTTTATTTGTGACCCACCCTTAAAGCAGCACACACACACAAACACACTCTCGGTTCGATTTTCTTATCTTTACGAATATAGGTTTTTGGTCTTCAGGTCCAGTGGATTCAGAGTCTTTCTCCCTTCTCACGGGACCATACTTTGCCGCCGGGACATCATTGTGGGCCATTTTCTTTGTGTGCTATGTTATTCTCGCATGCGAAAAGCTTGACCGTACACGACAACCCTTGGCAGTGTGACGCACGATGCATTCATATCTTTTTATTGCACTGTAAAATTTTACCACCAATCGGTGTCCTTCTGGGGAGCAAACGTGTGTGTGTGTGTCGTTGTTCCCAGTTTTTGTTCTCCGAAAAATCCCGTAACCCGTAACTGTATACGGTATTGACCATATCACAACCTTGTGTCCATCAGCCTCGGGGTTAGCCTCCCGGGGAGGAAGCGTGGCGAAGGTTTGTACAAGCAATTTCGTCCTTTTGCAGACGAGGTCATCAACGAAGCATCGTTGTTTGGTGGATGATTTTTGGAAAACTGTTATGACCGTATATATGGTAAAAGAATTTGCTTGAAGACAACACTATTACTGCAACGATGCTTACCAGAGGGCTGTGCGATGCAGTTTATGGAGCATTACAACACAGTTTTTGGTAGCACGGTTTGGGATGTTTTTTTTATTTGCTTTCTAAAAACACCCCAAACAGATGAGCTGATCAGCTTTTCCGTCCCAAATGCTCGAACCAAATAGGGTATGCGAAGACATATATCGTTAGAATTTATGCGCCTTATCGGGAAAATGGTTTATGGGAGGGGTGTAAGACAAAACGGGGCCACTACATCGACCGGCCAAGCTGTTGTTACACGAAAAATCATAAGTGCTTATCTCATTTCAGGAGGCAAATAGTGTCTAAAGTGTCTAGTTACCTAGGATCATATCCCGGGTAACGGCAGTCCCTTTGTTATGCTGGATCAGTTACGCCTGACGTCTATTACCTAGCTTCTTGACACATTGCAATATGTTACGGCTAGAAGCAAGTGAACAAAAAACCCAAAACAAATAGCACCGCAACGGAAAAACCTCTTTTGCACTACACTCAGCTGTCAAGACAAGCGGAAAGTACTTTGCATTTCATTGGATTACACTGTTGCTCGGGGTAGCAATTCGGACGAGTTGTTCGGCGCAGGGACGAGCATAGAATGCATGGTAAAGGCTGCACTGTAAAGCTCATATGGTGAACCGATTTACATTCCATGCTCCAGTGCGTTATGTGATGTGAAAGGCTGTTGTAGCTAGAAGTACGCAATGTGGCGTAAAGATATGGGTACTTTAAGAATAGAACCCTCAATATTTACGCAAATGTTCAAGCAGCTTTTTGTTTGAAGACTAATTTTTGTTCCTTGAAAACCTAGTCTACAGGAGTTCCAGCTATCTTCTCAAGGTATGCAGTTGCTACGGGAATAAAAATCACAAGAATCATCCTATCGAGTCGAACCGTTTTGAAGCTTTACCACCGAAGAATGGGAAACAGTTTTAAGGTACGTTGCCATATAAATCTACAATGTCCGGTCCGTTGTGCACATGCACGTATCCTTATCGGTTCTTGAAGTAGAAAATGCATTCCAATTCATCTGGACACACACACACTCATACCTCTCTTCCAAACGCTTCTCCACAAGCGTTTGTGTGTGTGTGTGTGTGTACGTGTGATCAAATTCTGACGACAATTCGATTTGATTGCTGCCATGACAGTGGCGCTACCCTAAGTCTCGGCGCATATGTTTAAAGAGCACCCGGTGGTCCGAGTCTGCTTATTTGCGTACAACATTGTACTCATTCGGTCACAAATCGGAAACCAGAAGGGCACACATTCTTCGGAGGAATGAATTTGACCGACTGTCAGAAGCGAGCTGGGATTGAAATTGAAACCACTGGAGCTGATTGAAAGTGATCGTACGGTATGCAGAATGGAAAGGTGGCTTCGAGTCAAACCCCGAATCGTTCGAAAATGCTTCGAATGCTTCGGTGTCGGCTAGCTACTGGAGGAATGGAACACACACAAAAAGAAGCTACTGTTGTTTGCAGCTCACCGTTGGACTGCACTGCTCTGCAGTGTCCAATGCCCGGTAGCAATAAAGCGGAAGCGTACGGACCAAGGCAAACAATGAAGATATTGAAGACTCGGCAATCACTTTCCTCGACCCGGCCATGACAGACAGAGGGAGTTCACGGCGTTTGTCGTGCGGAATGAGATGCTGGTTGATGTCCAGTGCATGGCATGCGTTCGGTATCTTAAATTCAATTTCTTGTCTTTTGTGTCGTAGTCGCGCACTGCTGGTGCAGCATTCCCAGATACGGATTGTGTGATATTTTCTTTTTCGAAGCATCTCCTTGTGGAAACATAAAATGGCAGCACTTGAAGATTTTGCAGACGTGAAAGAGATAAACTGGTATCTAGAGTGTCCGTGTACCCGGAAGGATATCATTTGAGAGTCGTGTGTGTGTGTGTGTGTGTGCGTACCGAACTTCACCGGCATAGAGTGTCGCCACTGACGGACGACATTAACCTCTCATCGTCAAGTTGTCTTTGCAGGTTTCCTCACCGGCCACATTCGAACGTCGAAGAACAATACGTGGCAAACCGTAGTGGTCCGCATGTCGTTCCGGACCTGCTACTAATGTGCCATGTCCGGTTCCGCTTTCTGCAACAGCTGCTGCCTCGGGAACGTAGGTGTGTGTGTGTGCATGCAGGACCAGTGACAACCGCATTCGAAATGAATTTATTGGTTGTTCGTGGACTTTGGCTGTACTTCCGGGTTCGGAGTGTGCAAGAGGATACACGGGATGGAAATCTTGGTCTCCTTTAGCCAAGACTATTTATGAATTCAGTCGACATCTTTTAGCCGAACCTTTGCCAGTACGCACAGGAAAATGGTTTGAAGCAATGGTTATCACACTCGTTGTGTGCGTATGCATTTTCTCGCAAGAGCAACCAAGAGCAAACACAAGGACGTGGGCTTGGGAAAACCGAATTAAACATTCATTCTGCTGCAGCTATCATCAGGCGGTGCTATCGAAGGAAGATACGGAACACACACGTACAGAAGATTTGCCTGATACGGGAAAGGGACTACCGGAGCGGTAGTAATTATAAATACATTTTCTATGTCTTCGGAACAGAAGATTAATGTTACGAGCAGTGTACCGATGGCGTGAAAAGAAAGGTGGGAGCGGGAAAATGACCATACAAGCTGCTAAATGTACAGAGCTATTTTAATTCCTGTTTAAGATTTCTTGCTAAATCTCGTAGCGCCACCACCAACGTGCACGATTTAAACATCCAATTGCATACCTTAGGGCGCTGTTTTTTCTCTCCCTACTACAATTGCTCAAATGACAGGTTATTAAATGCACTTCCTAAACAATGCTTACTCGGGCTTGGGTGCTCTTTACACCTTTTAAGGCACTTTACGTCACCCAACCCGTCACCACCGCGGGTGGTTGATTTCTTTTACACTTCCACTTTAAATGGCAGTGCCAATTCAATCAGGAAGCAATCATTTGCTACACAACAATGATGCTGATGGGAGATAACCGGTTCTAAAACGAGGAAGATGATGCCTTTCCCAACACCGATGATCAATGAACACCGGTGCTTACACTCGCACTTACTCATACACACAAACACCGATACGTTTTCACCTCGCTTTGCCTCGTAAAACATTCAACAACCGTAAACGCTTTCTCGCTTTCAGTTGGATGCTGGCAGCAGCATCCTCATCGCCGGGCACACCACCAACAAATCGGAAACCGGTACGGTACTCTTCGTATTCTTCTTCACCACAACAGGAAGGGCTTTCGACAGTCGTTTTGTGAAGCAGCTGCCAGGTTGTTTTGTTTCGCTTTCTACGTAGATGTGCTGGA
>KZ061993.1:195819-208490 GCA_002091835.1 Anopheles maculatus
CAAAGGTGTGTATGTGTTCGATACTCGAGAGGCTGCTGCTTCTCGCATAAAAGAAGCAACCGAAGAAGCACCCTCAACTCGTCCATCGAATACGGCATCGTCACCGTGCGCAGGATATGCCGGTGATCTTGAAAAGCATAACAATAATTTTCAAACGATAAACTTTATAAAACATTAAACGATGATTATATTCACTTTTACCGAGACGGAGCGATGTTTCTTGGGCGGCACATACACACGCAACCTGCACTGCACTGTAAGGCTGCGGTGCGCGCTTCAACAAAAGCACACTCTTAACAAGCCAATACCGAATGGATTTTGATGGGTTGAAAAATGCTTCTTCGGCTCTGAATGAAGCGATAACTGAACGTTAGAGGGTCATCGGTTTTACGAACGAACTCTCAACCCCGAGGTTTGAAAGCTTCCACTAAGCCCGGGCAATGAAAATGATGATGGGCAGGTTTATTGCACGTATTTGCACAATAATGATGGGATGATTTTTAAAGGGAAAGAAGCTATTAAACGTCGAAATACGGTGACGGTGAGTTAAAAGAGTTTTGCTAAGGTTACCACACACCTTCCAGTTGATGGTGAATGTGTCGTAAAGAGAAGATTTACTTTGTACGAAGTTTTACCGGGGCAGCGTAGGAAAGAGGTGAGATTAATTTGAGCTAAAAAGGCACACCCACACACCACGAAGGATGATGGTCTACCCGTCACAAAACTTGTGTTTAATGGGTGAAATTTTGACATTTCGCCTAAGTTTATATCTTGTCTGTGATAGGCAAATAAAAATTTCTCTTTTCGTAAGCATTTCCAAGCAGTCGGGCGAGTTGGTCGGTTTTATTCTCAACTTCATTTTACGTGTGTGACTTTTAGTTTGAAGATGCAAACAGTGCACACACCAGTGAAATTGGTGTGCTCTTCTCCTTGTCTGTGTGTGTGTGCTTTAGCTTTCTTGCATCGTCTTGTGGTTTCGAGAAGTTCGCCACAACGACGAGACGAAAGAAAAGTTATCCAGCCCGACCCAACCGAAACGAACTGGCTCTTCTCACTGGCTCGTTATCACCGTCATTAAAACCATCATCGATGTGTGTATGTATATGTGCATGCTGGCACATGTGTGTGCTGCTGACACTCTACCGGCTATAATTTAGTTTCCGCGAGGCGGAGACGGTAGCTCTTTCGTCTTGATTAAATTATGCATCCCTCTGTCTTTCCCGCAGCTCGTTTCGTGTTGCACCGCAGCCTCACCGTGGGCCACGTATTTCAAGATTCGCCAATAAAGCACGCGCTTCCGGGGTCAAGATGGCTTAAGGTACGTTTGACTTTCAACGTCGGATAGTGCAATTTGGAGAAAGAGAGCAAGAGAGCGCAAGGAATACCGCGTCAGCAAAAACAGCCGACGCAGCTGTAGAATTGTGCGGCAGACATCAGATATCTGGGTTGAATCCGTGGCCTAGGCATTCCAGACGATGCGTGATATTAGAACATGAAGATGACGCGCGTTTGTACGAAATCGCTGCAATAACAACCGAGCTGACAATGGAGTGTAGAACAGCAGCGAGCAAAGGAAGAAGAAAAAAGCCGGCAATTCGGCAAGCACAAAATGACTTGACACCGACAGTTGGTGGAACTCATCTTGCAGAAAGCTTGGAACATGAAACGGAACACGAAAACTCATAAAGTGACAACCGCGCGGGTTTTGTGCATTAACTTGTGGGCTCCGTACCGTATCATTGTGACCCAATACACGCTAGGATGTTCTCTGTCTACGACGTTGGGAGGGAACTGGCTGTAGCCACAAGATGATTTAAGAGGACACACTTACGCCACCAAGATATCGCTTGATGAACGCGAGCGAGAGAGAGAGAAACGGAATGAGAAAAACAACAAATACAAATTCAACGGAAATCATGAACGTGTGTCCCACACTTGGCGTTAGGTCGGATGCGCCTGCAAGCACGCGGCATGGCTTTTAGTTGCCTTGGAGACATCCTGAAACCAGCAGGAATTGCCATGAAGAAAAAAACACACAGAGTTACGGGAAGACCCATCCGTTACTGTGGTTTACGACGGCGTCGACAACGACAATGATGATAATGATAATGACGGCGCGTTGGCAAGGACCATCGCCCAAGAACCAAAGGACGTTTCTTTCTCGTTTGTACGGCCGCCCGACAGTCTCGGCCGGAGGAGCACTCCGCCGTTCTCAACCCCCCCGGTGTAGCGAATGTAGTCGTACATATTTTATGTTTATTAAATGTGAATAAATGACACAAAAGGCGAAAAATTAACATCGTTTGTTCGTGGTGGGCGCCGTGTGTGTAGGTGTTGGCTCTTGCGGTTGGCCCACGGTGCACCGGAGGTCGGTTCCGTGAGTTATGTTGGCGGTGGTAGTGATGTGTGTGTGTTTGTACCATGTTGTGTGGCCAGATAGACAGAAGAATGGTTGTTGCGTGAGCGAGATAATAGCAAATACACAGCGTCGAAAAAAACCCAACTAATTCCACACTCTTGCACGAAGTGTTGTTAAAGCTGGAAGCATACATTCAGGCGTTTGGTATTTTTTTTGGGCACTTCGCGTCATGCAGTGAAAATTGTCACCATCTACGAATGATTGTTCCTATTTTCTTTGTTCCGGGGAGGTTCGTTACGCTTCGTACCTTTTCACTGGATGGTTAAGCTGTTTTTGTAACTTAGTTTGACAGACATTCAACCTTTATCGTACAGCGATATACAGAGCGAGGAAATAAATGAGGAGACATGTAAGTGAGCTCAGGAACAAGGATCATAAATGTTCCGAACGGATGATGTTTGTGGCGGTTAGTAAGGATAGAATGTTAGCTGCGCTTTTCATCGCTCACCAAACCATTGTTTTCAAGCTCCCAAACGTACACTCACAAATCTTTCGTTCGTGTAGAGCCTTCCCCGAAAAGGGGACAACGAAAATCAAGACAATAGTCTCCCGGTCGCATGGGAGTTGAAAGTGGGAAGCCTATTTCCGGTGGTAGCATTACTAGTGAGAGAAAAAGTGATCCCGTAGACACAGACAAAAGCTTAGGTTTCGCTGTACAAAACGGACGTACGACACGACGTAATACCCCGAAATGTGAGTCACAGTTACTACTACTACTACTGCTACTACCACTTTGCTGTAATGTTTTATGCGATAGCATTAGATAAAAATGGTTTAGTGCGGTGTGTAACATCATTTCACATCCGGTTCCCGGTTTTGTGGAGCTGGACAACGAGCTCTATTGTCACCGTACCTACCGGCAGGCGACCACAGATGTCTAGAACCCGCCGGCAGTCTCCCGAATAAACCGCAACGTTCTACTAGTACTCGCTTCTACCTCCCTTGGGTCATAGGACTACATGACTACCGTAGTGAGCGTGAACACAAAAAGCCATTGCATCGTACACATACACATTCGCTTTCGTGCAGCAAAAAAAGGCGTTAAGCTACAGTAGTCTTATCGCGGTCACTCCGGAAGCCCACCGTTGTAGAATAGAGCGGCAGAGGCAGAGTTTCCCATATCCCAAAGGGCAATTAAAATAAACAATCTTGCAACCGTGGACCGCATTTGGTGTTATGGTGGATTTGCAATGTTTTTGCCGGCCAAGAATTGATGCCCATAAAAGCAAAGGAAGAAAAAGAAAGGTAATTTAAAGGGTGGTTTTGTTGCGACAATTATGGTGTACTGGTGTTGACAGTAATTGATGAAGTAATTGTGAGTGAGTGGGGAAAATCGTTCTTCCAGCTCACATGATTGATGATTTCCTTTTTTTACTGTGTTTATTGTAGGCTTAACGTGTTCAAAGTGCAATATAAGAGCTGCAAAAACTGGGCAAAATATAGCGCAGATTGCATACTTTCCATGTGATATGTAGAAAAGTATTTACATATTAGAAGGTATCTAATTTCTGTACATAACGCCTATTATTATGCAATTTGAAAAACAAATGGTTTTGATGACGATTCCTTTAGTTTTGTTATCTTAATTGAAATTTTTCTATTTGTAATGATGAAAAACACAAGCTTACCATCAATTTGCGGCGTGTTTCGCGTTTGTCACAGTCTTCAAAATCAATCATCTTTAACGAAGGACGACACTGTAAAGAGAGCAAACCAGAGAAAGGAAAAAAAATCATTAAAATTGATTCCCATTGCTTGCAGCAGCATAAACAACACCATACCAACACCAACAGAAAGATAAATAAGCCAAAAACTGAACTGAAGTGCCCACTTTTTACCATTTCACAAATCTTTTCAATCACCGTCAATTGATCTTGATTGCACGAGCACAAACACACGCACAGGACTTGACAATATCGTGCAAATGCTTTCGAACAGCGGCGGGCCTCTCTGGCAGCAGTCACCAAAATTGGATAATAAATTGGCAAACGTTCGTGGAACGTTCGTTTCCAACAAAAAATGGAAGAAAGAATGACAAAAAAAAAACAACATACCCAACATCCCATCATCACGCTTCCGAGGACGCTCGGTTCACCGTACACCGGCGGGCGTAAAGTGATCACTAATTCATGAAATGATAATATACTTACAGACACATTATACAGATTCGCCATTTAATAGGATTAAAAGCGATGCCTTACCGGGGCTTTTGGTGGGCGGCAAACATACACGCACACCTGTGAGTTTGCCCGTGTGGGTTATGGGGGATGTTTTTGCACCAAATGGCATACCGTGTAGATGGATGAGTAGCTACGTTCTAGTGACAGAAAGCGTTGTACTAGATTTTGGGAGGCATTCATCATGTGCATACACACACACACACACACACACACACACACACACACACACACACACACACACACACACACACACACACACACACACACACACACACACACACACACAAACAGGCGTGCGTGCATGGCACAGGAGCTTATCCCTTACGTGGGAGATTTATGATTTATTTAGGAGATTAATGAGGAAAGATTGCGCTACTACCCTGCGTCGGTTTGAGGGATCAGAAGATCGTTTGCAGGGAACACCCAAAGAAAGGAAGAAAACACAATTTTGTGTGAAATCAGTCTCCGGGTAGGGAAAAGTTTTTTACACACCCACCGTAGCGTTCCCATTCAGTGGTGTGAAGTGGAAATCAGTGCCTCCAAATCTTTCGCTGTACGGCGTCATTACACCGCTCACGTGAAGTACATTCCCACATGAACACGTACACACGTGACACGTGTTTTTTGGTGGTGATATATTTGTGTATGTGTGTGTGTACGTGTCTGTCTGTGTAAGTGGTGAGAAACTTTTTTCCCGCTTCTTATTTGAACTCCGTCTGCTCAATGGAGCAACTTTTCAACAGCCATTTGCTTGATTGCGATTTCCTTTTTTACGACTCTCGGATGGTTGGTGTTGAATAAGGGCCATTGCGGTTTGCGTTTGGTTTATTTCTCTAGAAAGCAATGGTGGGATTGAAGCAATGGTGCTGTGCTGTGCAAATTGTTTACCATGCCAAATAATTACTCTCGCCATGCATGAACAGCTACCAGCTTACGCTACCAGGAGAAAAGGGGAATGTTGTTTTTTTGTTGGTTCGATTAGAAAAAGCTCTTTTCTATTCCAAATATAACATTAATCTTTGCTGTTTAGTTTTCTACCACAAACAGCTTCCCTTAAAGTGAAGGCTTAATTTTTAATCCCTTCCTGTTAATCTCGCTTGATTAGATACGGCTGATGTACGTGCTGCTTCTGAAGAAACGCGTCGTCTCGAAATCTTTGCCCACCATCCATTTTCCGGCGTAAAGCATCAGAAGCTATTGATGCCAGGAGAGGGAAACAACCCATCTCTTTACTTTACCGATTATCCAACCGTGCTGGTAAGATGGTACGGTATGTATATTGCGGTTTCCGTTCACGTACTTCACGCCAAATAGCTGACAAAAACACCGGCCACACAAGCACAACCACTCATTTTACATCCTTGTCGATCGCGTCTCGATTTTTGGGACGGCCGTTTAAAAGGCGCGCAAGACGAGATCGAAATTCCTGCCGAGATGATATCACAATCGTGACCCGAAATAAACTTCAGGCACCCATTTTCGAAGGGTTGGTGTTGTAATACGGAGCGGCCCTTGGGTGTATACCGGTGCTCGGAGTGGGAATATGTTTTTAATCCTTTGAAAGTTTAAATATGCTGCAAACTTTTTCCATTTTCAATTCCCACAAACACACACCCACCCACCCGTAGGCGAATAAACGCTTAGGGTTGCTCCGTTTGGAATGTTTCTTCATGCCTAGGTTCCTAGAAAACCCGAGCGATCGGGTGCGGAATCCGGGTGGAAGCTTTTTATCCAAAAGAATGTTCTAATCAATAGATTTCATCAGTTTCAATTTGTGTACGGATGGTTTCGGAAAAGGGATGCCCGGTTGTTTGTGCTTGTTCCGGTTTGTTTACACCGGAAGTCCCTGTGGGACTCCAGAGGAGTGGACTAGAGGAGCGAAAGAGATTGAAGCGCTTTTTTGCTTGTGCTGAGATGTAATCGAAATGTGGAACAACGCCTTTGGTGGATGAGAGTGCGAAGGAAGCGATGATAATATCATCCGTGACAAGGATCATTAATAATGGGTTCAGTTCAGTCGAGGCAAACGGAACAGGTATTGATATCGACTTTTCAATTGGTATTTGATAGGAAAAAAGAAAAATAAATTAAGGTACTTTTTGTAGTTAGTAATGAAGAATTCGCTGTTTAAAAGGAAGAAATCAAAAGGGTATTTTTAAATTGCTCCTGAATCGCAAAGAGCGCCTAACATTAGGCAATGTACAGTGTTGGAAAGGAGAGTATTTAGTATACCTTGTGTTATTTCACTAAGACTTATTTAAGCTTTGGAAAACGATGATATTATGAATCAATAAAGAGCTCAACTCTGATTCATTTTATCAGACTCTGATGCAAACATGGCCGAAATACATGAGACAACAATATTTTAAGTATTTTATCAGAGAGCTACATCTCATATTTGAGGCTTTTTCCATTGAAAAGCATCGAAATATTTGTTCTAACAGAGGAATTTTTCATGTTTTTTCTGTTGGTGTGCGAAAATATGTTATGTGAAATCATTTTTTATCAAAACAACATAGCTATGCAGCATTCCTAAGTTCAGGCAATTTACAAAACATTCTATTTAATTAAATGTTTACTGCTATGTCGCTTGAAAAAGCAACAACAAAAACAGCGGAATGACAACAAATAATTTAAATAACAACACTGCTATCACTATCTTGCAGTATTTACGGCGAATCAGTAATTTCATCTAGATTTATCGGTAACTGATGGTAAAGTCCACTGGACTGTAAGGGATAATAATGTTGTTTATCCAGTTCGGCCAACGGCAGTATTAATAAGGTTTATATGGCGTAATAAAATAAGCTTCAATTCTAAACTATTCCCTCGCCACACTCACTCACCCTATCGACATACCCAAATCTTCGCCTGAGTTGCTGTATCAATGCGCTACAATTGCAGCACTCCCAGGCGGTTTTTGGACTGGTCCGCCGGGTGGATCACACAATAACTGTCATCAATATTACTATCACGCAAGCACCGACTGCCAAACCGAGCGATGATGTCGATCTCGAAGCACACACATACAATCACATATATTTTATGCTTCGACACGTAGGCTTCACACCGTGCTGGATGGTGGTTTACGTATCGTGATTCTCGATTGCCATTGATCCGTGCGCCCGGTGGATTAGAATGATGAACGCATCATCAGTAACGCACACCATCCAGGTCGGCAGCAACATCCCGCGTACAGTGCCGCGAAACGGATAATGAACTATAATGGTGCAATTTCGTCGCTGCGGTCTTACCGCTAATGCGACATGTGAACGGGTAGAGAAATTTCCGTCATTTTCCAGTGAATTATGAGCGCGGGCTTTTGACAATTTGTGCGTGATTAGGAAGAGGTTAGATTTTCGGCAGCTCGGTTAGGAAGCGCTATCGGTACGATGCACTTCAACGCGGTCCATAGCGATTGCTTGCTATCTATTCTGTCAGGCGCACCACGTGCATACATCGTTTTGCTTCTTTTTATCCCGGAACTGTAGATTCTAGTCGAACGGCAATAACGGGCGTTGGTATAGAGGGGTTGGAAAAAGTTGGTCGGTAAATTTTTGGACCAAACTGTGGCCAAAACACCGGCTAGGGTGAATTTGTGTTCAGAGCGTTTGCGCCGGCAAACAGGCGTCCTCTAGGTCAGAGTTGGCGGAGGCACCTATCGTTGCCGGTGGACGAGAAAACCGCCCCGTCATTGGTTCGGTGTGCAGGCTGCCGGAAACTTTGTCATGCATAAACTTAATTGTTTGTTAATTTTCATAAAATTTTCATTAAATTAAGGCAATCGTTGGAGCATGAGCGTTGCCACGAGACAGACAAACAAGCCATCTGTGCTGGGGGCTGCGCTGGGCTAAAGCGATAAAAACGGAAGTCGGAAGGGTTTGGCGTAAGGAGGCGAAATGCTAACTGGCATTTTCAGCTACTTTTCAAACGGTTTCAGCACCATATGGAGTGGCGCACAAGTTCTTCTCGAATATGGTCGAGATTCTAGACGTCGCCGACCGTTGTTGTTCGGTCGGCTGGAAGCGAAAGATTCGTCTGGAGATTAAAAGAGATTCCAGAGTTTTGGATCCGCTGCTGGACGCTGTAAACTACTGCCGGTAGACCGTTTCCATATCTGTTATTGCTCGCAGTAACCCGCCGGCTAAGGCGATAAACGTGTGGAATGTGTGGCGCTGTGTAAAGCTGCACTCGAGCCGGCAAATTAATCTGACTCACTAATTAAATGAACTGGCGCTTTGATAATATGTAAATATAGGGCTCGGCTACAATTCAAACTTTTGTTCGCAATAGTACGTGAAAGTTTTGTGCAACATGCTGCTTTATCTTGCTGGTGCTGAATTGTTTTCATTAGTATGTTGGTAAACTGTGCGAAAAGCTTTTTACGATATTAGGAACGAAATGGGAAGAGTTTCAGTTTTGTATCAAAATGCTTTGCAAATATGGTGAGTCAGACTGTGGGCAACGATTTCACTTAAAATTACATCGAAATCGCGACTTTGATTGCTTAACGTGAGGCGTAGTTTGAAAAAAATACGAACAAAATATTCCTTTTTCATTATAAGCGCCGAAATGTATGCAATTAACAAATCACTCTGTATCATCTTTCCACGACGATTGGTTGAAAAGATCTTGATCTTAATTACAACAGTTAAAAAAGCTGTTTTACTTAGGATATCCAAATAACATCGATTCGAATAGCACATACAACGGATATTTATGGACCCAACACAACCCAAATCAACAAGAGCATTACTCGAAAGAGTTATAAAATAATTAAACATGTACGTAAACTCGCCACACTTAACATTCAATCTAAAGCCCTAGAAAACCCTTCCAAAGGGTGCGTTATTCCCACCTCACGTGATTATCTCTCTCGTCACACGTGTTGTGCCCTGGTCGACCCAAATCAAAACGGATCATCCATCACATTTTCCCGTAGCGGAAAATTATTCTCTTTTTCCGTGCGCCCTGGTCCGTTATGGTACAGCAAAAACAGATCCTTTGCCCTTCTAACTCTCTTCTTGTACATCAACAGCATCACGTTCGAATGTTGATGCTGTGTTGATAAAAGGTACTAGCGAAGTGAAGCGTTCCCGAACATTCATGTGCACGTGTAGGTACAGGTACGGGAAGCAGATACTGAGTTGAGCTGTCTTGAGCAGTTTCCTCGCTGGGTCGGAAGTTCGGCTGGTTCGACATGAACTCGAACTTGACTGTTCCCTGGTTTCGCTTTATCCTCTGTAACGATCCCGCATTGTGTAAGTTCATCCTTTCGGATAAAGGGAAACACACATACACACACACGCGCATACACCTGTCAGCTGTGGGACACATGTAAGCAAGCCATCGTCTTTATCCTGTTTGCTTTAAGAAAACGGACGTACGAACCCGAGAAGGAAACCTCAGCTCCCAAAGGTGTGCTTAATTTTGAGTGAAAAATCTTTTTCTGCTTCAACAACGGGACGCGTTACGGTAGCCCAGCTCGCTTTTGCTGTCGTTACTGGGGGTTCGTTACCTTGTTTGACCTCCTGTCGAACCCTCGTTTTCGGTGGAGTGCATGAGAAGCAGCATGATGTTGTTTGCTGGCGAATGTGCCTACGTACACAATTTTTCTTCGACGGTGTTTTTGGAGTGATGTTTCTCGTCGTGTTGTACACTACCGCCGTCACCACACTCCCGGCTCACAAGAATCACTGTGTGGTCATGTGGCTCCTGGGACCGATAGCCCACGGCGGTAGGGTTACGTTTTGTTGAGCAGCCGATTTCTGGTACGAGTTGCTCTTTTCTTTATTTATTTACACCTTTCACAACACTTACTTACGCCCGGTTCGGGAGTTTTACTTGCCCTTTTGTGACAGTCTTGCCCTGTATCGTACCGCTGGGAGATGGAAAAATGGGCCAGAAGTGCCAGCCCACAACATACACAAACACAAAACAAACAGAGACACAGACAGTGGTACCGTGTTGCACGTTCCAAACCAACCAGGCAATGGATGAGTTTTTGAGCGACAGGCTGTCGGTGCGTGATTCAAATAGCCCACAGGTACTTCGGGGACTTGTGCGTGTTTTTTTTTCGTTTCTTGTTCTTCGTTTACTGTGCCAAACGGTGAGTTTTATCGTTTTCTCTTTCTTGACGAACTAAGCGACCGGGAAAGACAAGCTCCGGTGACGCTGCTGTCAGCAGTTTTTCGCTTTCCTTTCGTTTGTTTATTTGTTCGGAAGATCGGTAAATAGCTGCCAGGTACGGGCGTTACCACGGGCAGGAGTGCCCTCTTCAACCGATGCTAATATGCGTCCTTGGATAGCAATGGAGTGAGATGGTGTGTGTGTTTGTGTGTGCGCGCGCTGTACTAAGAGCAGTTGAAAGTGAGTGCGTTTATTCAGCGGAAAAGAAGATTTTCCCGGTTGTGCTTCTTCATGTTTTGCTCACCGTAAACAGATACGAAAGAAAACAGCTTTCGCGGCAGGAAGGATGGAACGAAGGTGTGCTGGCAAGCATTTTACAAATTGTTTGTTAAGAAATGGACAGTGTTTCTCGGGAAACACTTAATTCATTCTGTAACGCTATGAATAGGCAACCTAATGAAGTGATTGCTCGTTTTCGCTGGAAAATGTTGTTACAGAGCCGACAGCAAGCTTATCGGTTGGGCGGTTTTGGACCGTTACATCTGCTGCGGGAATCTATTTCAATCTTATCGACTGGAATCGGTGCCCGATAATAGCTTTACAAAAATAAGCGCTTGAAGCTGTAATCCTCTTACGCAGAGAGGTTGGCTTGTTTTGGATCTGTTTGGAGCGCGCTGTTTGTGCTACTTAAGGAGCTAGTTTCGTTTTGCTTCGTTTTTGGGTAAGTATTTAACTAAATTTAAAACCACTTTGCTAGAGCACAAAAAAAAAACAAGAACACAGCAAAAACAACTCACTGGAAAGCTTTCGGTACGCCGAATGCAACTAAAATTCAAATCTAGATGGTGTTCATCTGCAGATGGATGTTTGAAGAGAAAATATCACCTGTTGACATGATTTCATCACACCGGTTCTGGCATTTTTTTGTTGGAGCCAGAGAGAACGGTGCGTTGCGAAACATCACTAAACGGTCGACGACAGTCACAAATGCTTCGTACATTTGCATTAATCACACCGACACGTACCGACAGACCACGTGAGAGAGAGAGAGAGAAAGAGGGAGCGAGCGAGCAGAACCATCCACCGACCGTAGTGCCAGTTTTGAAGATCCCGGTGAGTATTTGCCACCATTTGCCTGCTCCCGTACGACCATTTTCGAAACGCTGCTTTTCCGAAAGGACCGTCACAAATGAACGGTTGGATGTTATGAGTTTCCCGTTTTTTTGTTGTTGTTCTATTTCTGCTTTCTACCAGATGTGTTGCTCGCGTTAATCCTGGGCGCAATCCTGCGTGCCTAACACCGCAGCTACTGAGGCCATTTATTTCATTGCTCGCGCGTACACCTACAGAACCTGGGCACCTTACTAACAACCACCGGATCCGAACCAGCTAGGGTGCTACGGGTAATTGGAAGAAGTAGAGAGAGAGTGAGTGAGGTGTTTTTGAAAATGGAACACGGCAGCAAAAGCAAGCTGCAGGCTTAAGCAGAGCCAAACTACAGCTACGAAGCAGCTAACTCAGTCGGAAAATAGCACATCCATCATCAACAAGACCAATACACGTACACATACAGAGGAAAGTTTTTGTGCTTTTCAGGATGCTTTTGGTAGGGGAGTTTTGGAGCGTCGATTGGGGTGGTGAAACGCGTTGAATGGTGGCAGTATTTAAGTCTGTTTGGTTTGGGATGGCGTTCGTGTGCAGCAGAAGCGATTCCGTGGGCAATTAAGAGAAGCTGCCGGACAGGGAAAATGGTGGCAAAGGATTTTTCTTCAATTTTGATCGATCGCTGTTTGTTGGGTTCGTTGATGCTTGTTCCGATTTATCGGTGTATTGAAGTGGCTGTTATAACGAAGCTGTTCAACGAGCAGTGAGTGCCTGGTGTATGGTGAATGAGTTATGGAAATAATATAGAAATATGTACACTTGTTTAGACATAAAGCAAT
>KZ061993.1:209167-249293 GCA_002091835.1 Anopheles maculatus
GTAAGTATTTAACTAAATTTAAAACCACTTTGGTAGAGTCCAAAAAAAACAAGAACACAGCAAAAACAACTCACTGGAAAGCTTTCGGTACGCCGAATGCAACTAAAATTCAAATCTAGATGGTGTTCATCTGCAGGTGGATGTTTGAAGAGAAAATATCACCTGTTGACATGATTTCATCACACCGGTTCCGGCATTTTTTTGGAGCCAGTGAGAACGGTGCGTTGCGAAACATCACTAAACGGTCGACGACAGTCACAAATGCTTCGTACATTTGCATTAATCACACCGACACGTACCGACAGACCACGTGAGAGAGAGAGAGAAAGAGGGAGCGAGCGAGCAGAACCATCCACCGACCGTAGTGCCAGTTTTGAAGATCCCGGTGAGTATTTGCCACCATTTGCCTGCTCCCGTACGACCATTTTCGAAACGCTGCTTTTCCGAAAGGACCGTCACAAATGAACGGTTGGATGTTATGAGTTTCCCGTTTTTTTGTTGTTGTTCTATTTCTGCTTTCTACCAGATGTGTTGCTCGCGTTAATCCTGGGCGCAATCCTGCGTGCCTAACACCGCAGCTACTGAGGCCATTTATTTCATTGCTCGCGCGTACACCTACAGAACCTGGGCACCTTACTAACAACCACCGGATCCGAACCAGCTAGGGTGCTACGGGTAATTGGAAGAAGTAGAGAGAGAGTGAGTGAGGTGTTTTTGAAAATGGAACACGGCAGCAAAAGCAAGCTGCAGGCTTAAGCAGAGCCAAACTACAGCTACGAAGCAGCTAACTCAGTCGGAAAATAGCACATCCATCATCAACAAGACCAATACACGTACACATACAGAGGAAAGTTTTTGTGCTTTTCAGGAT
Organism: Anopheles maculatus; assembly: GCA_002091835.1. NCBI lineage: Eukaryota > Metazoa > Arthropoda > Insecta > Diptera > Culicidae > Anopheles > Anopheles maculatus. Next base: position 210,039 of record KZ061993.1, read on the forward strand.
GCTTTTGGTAGGGGAGTTTTGGAGCGTCGATTGGGGTGGTGAAACGCGTTGAATGGTGGCAGTATTTAAGTCTGTTTGGTTTGGGATGGCGTTCGTGTGCAGCAGAAGCGATTCCGTGGGCAATTAAGAGAAGCTGCCGGACAGGGAAAATGGTGGCAAAGGATTTTTCTTCAATTTTGATCGATCGCTGTTTGTTGGGTTCGTTGATGCTTGTTCCGATTTATCGGTGTATTGAAGTGGCTGTTATAACGAAGCTGTTCAACGAGCAGTGAGTGCCTGGTGTATGGTGAATGAGTTATGGAAATAATATAGAAATATGTACACTTGTTTAGACATAAAGCAATTAAAATATTAATGTGAAAGAATGATGATAAATATTTTAAATTAATCTATTAAGTGGACATGAAGTGACGAGGTTTGATTTTGATTGTAAACTATCAATGTTGCACTTAATCATGCAAATCCATCGATAGGCTTCGATATGGATTGTTTGTTTCGAGTGATGGATACGGTTTGCATACTTTTAGGAGAACAACATAATAAATTTGCATAAATTTGCAATAATATCAAGCATTTCTTGTCATAGTTGTTGTAGTACGAGATTTGTTGAACGAATCTATATTTTAGCAGAAAAAAGGAACAAAATGTTTACTTCTAACTGAAAGTAACTACGATTCAATAGATCCAAGTGCAAGTCCTTTGTGTAATATTATAATCCTCTGCATTCTGAAAGGTTTTTCTGTGTATAAATGGTGGTGCCGGATGATGACAGGAAGGGACCACTACACGTCTATTCAGCTATGGTTAAATAATATATCAAGAAGGTGATGTAGATGTGATCATCTAAGATCAAGATAATATAGTCTAGATAGTAGCAATTAAATCAAGAGATATTTCATTGTCACAAATGGATTGTTTAAGCATTGTTTGAAAAATTAATATGCTAAAGCTTTAACGAATAATACCACGAAACTATAGAATTTCTTCAAGCGCATGTCTAGTTGATATCAATTTCGCTGATTTATTTTTTCATGTCCAAAAACCAAATCCGTTTAAAGTGACTGTTTGACATGCGATTAGCATACTTTAAGGGGATTTTAAGAAAATACGCAAATAAACAGCGTCAATCAAAGAGTCTTTATTATGGGCTTTACAAAGAATTTGATATTTTTCTAAACAAATAAAATGATTTAAAATTTTAAAGACAGATTTTTTTTTTCAAATCCACGTTACGATTGAATCTGAAGCAATAAGTACGGCAGCTTACCACATGAGTAAGAGATAAAACAGCTGCCAAAGAAATTATTATCCTCTCCGGTCCACGCTTTCCATCGTCTTGATATTGAGCAAATGAAAAATTACTTCCCGGAAGGAAACTCGTTTCAGTGGCGTAGGAAGTAGCGTGGTGGCATTATTTAACCAACGCACGGGTAGTGTGACGCTCTCGGGGCAGGAAAAAACAACATCCTCAGGAAGCACCAAGCACGTCGTAAAAAGTGTACCATAAAAATATTACCCTAACCTCCGGTGCTACCACTTAACCTGGCTGCTGTCCTCGTCGCGTTTCTTGTTCTCGGCCCAGCAACTGACACTGACTTCCGACCCATCCAGCAGCAGTGGAAACGGCTGGCAGAAGTACTTCACAGCGCCAAGCACAAATTTTCCACGGTTTCCCAATGGGCCGTGCCCGGGATGGTGTAGGCTTTACGGAGCTGATTACAATTATTTCTCCCACCGGCACACACTGGTGCCGCTCCGTGGTTCCGCTGTCTGTATCGTTGGCAGGCGTTGTCTGTGGGGGTGCCCGCTTGGGAAAAGCAACGCACAAAGTTACCGTCATAATTGTGACCTGTATTTTTTAACACCCTTACCGAGAGTTGGGGTGCCGCTGTCGATGGCTTTCCTTAACCGCAGAAGCATTATCTTATCTTAGGCTTCGGGGAGGTAATGCTGAACAAAAACACAGAGAAAAAAGAGTTTCCTTTCCTCTGGGCTGGTTGTAATGGAGGTACATGATCATGAAAATTCATTGCACTTTCGAGTCCATCGGAGCAACGGAGAAAGTAAGAGTAGGGCCGTGAGGGTCTGGTTAAGGTTAAGGAGTCGTTAGCTTTATGGGCACCCGAATGGTGACGACATCAAGGGAACCATCAAAAAGCAGAAAGCCAGCAACAATACTACAGCAGCCGGCGTGCTTTGTCTCAGGTCTCGCTTCCAACGAAATCGTCCGATGGGAAAAATTAAAGCTTAACGCTGGAACAATTTGTTACCGCGAGGAGTTGCTGGTCGGGAGGTCAATATAAAGCGCGAGCCCGGTGTGTTCTATAGCAAACTGCCGGACTATTGTGTCCGTATGTTTGAGCCTGTGCTGACCGCTAGACTGGGATTGTTTGTTTGGAGAAGCGTTAGCGAAGACCCCGTGGTTTGAACGGTAATAAAGACTTGTTTTTGTTTTACATCCATCTTGAAGTTCGGCGCAACAAAAAAATGGGGGATCGTTTTGCGGGACAAGTGGTGTTTTTATTGCATGAAATGTGTTTTCCTTTCTCTGGGTGTGTGTGTTTTTTTTTGTGGGTTGAAGTTTATTATTTTTCTCATGAAATGTTTTTTCCCCCTCTTTTATTGGGACGAAATCCGACCGACGAACAATCTTTTCCATGCAGACCCCCGTGCAGTTCGCGCGGTGTGATTAATATTTTTATTTTCTTCCCTATAACAGGCCGGAAATGAGCATAATTCGCTGTCGGAAGTGAAGATAATTCGTCCGAGAGTCCGAGCGTGCACGATGATGCTGATGGTAGGTAGCGTTCTGGGGGTTTTTTTTTGTCGTAGAGCACCAGAGAGCATAGTGTGCCCGAGGAAGCGAGGTTTGTTTTTGAATTAAGGATCAAGTTTTTCGCTTTTATTATCATTTTTCCGCGAAAGTGAAGCTTAATCTACCGTAAGTGGTGATTTGCTGGTTGGTTTTATGGGATTTGTTCTGTCTCTTCTAATGGTTCGGTCGGGTATTGTGTTTAAATTTGCTTTTGTGAGTTGTTGTACTTTGGATTTATGTTACTAGGACAATCGCCAACAGAATACGGATTGCGCTTGAGTGGAGTTTAAAATATTATGGCATAAATTTTCGTTGTGTTGCAAAGGGAAATGTTTTATAATATTGGGATTTATTGTTTCGTGAGATATAATGATGAAGTTACAAATTGTTAGCTGTTATTTGTGATATCAAAGTCCCACAAAATAAATTATCAAGTCCCAGAAAATAATTCAAATACCGTATCAGAAGAAGAGAGGAACAAGAAAATGGAAAAATAAGAGAAACGAACAAGAAAGTAAACATTATGATACATTAAGTAATTCAGCTTTATCGCTGTCTGCAATAAGTATTGAAGAGTTTGTCGATATATCTGTGCAAAATTATACAGTTCTTCATAACCACTGCACAGAAAAAAGACACATTTAAAGCTAAGTGACTTAAAACATTATACTTTAAACTCGGTTCAAATATTTTCAATCTGGTTATAATCAGAAGAAATTAGTGAGTTTGTGAACAAATACGATGTAGCGATTGAAAGCAGTTTAAAATTATATAAAACACATGTGCACCAATAAAATGAGATAGAAATTTCGGCAAACGAACTCACTAGGATATAAAAAAGAAATTTGTTTGGGATAGTCCATCCTGTGAATACACGTATTCGAGCAGGTTTTTTCAGTAGCTGTTTATAAATGCTTTGTACAGTCTTATTGTTAATGAACGTGAATTGAGTACTTAATTATTTTTGCGCTAGAATTACCTGGGTGCACAGGTTACAGGTTCGAACGTTTACATGAATAGAAAATTAAATCAAAAGATCCGTTCTTACATACTAAAATCATCTTGCTGAAACGCCTGAATTTAGGCAATCATTAATGACAGTCTCAGTATTTATTAGCACAGAAATAAAACACATAGAGCATAGGATTTAAGAAGTTCTTATCAATCTATTTAAAGTTACCAGCTAACAATCATTCAATGCTCCCTTACCCTCCAACACTCTTCCTTTCTTCCTCCTCATCATTGTACCAAAATCAGAACGGAAAACGTTCTAGTCTAGCTCCCACTGATGTGGTGTTGGTCGACCGATTCCCACGAAAAGAAACACAAATGGCGTTAAAACGAACAATTAAAAGACCTTATAATTTTCCTTCGCACGTTTGTTGTTTCTATGGCTAATGGTTCTGCTCCAAATACGCGTTTTTGTTTAGGGAAAACTTCCGAGAAAATACAGTGAGGGAATGCGTTAAATCGAAACCGTTTATAAAAAATTCTTTCTCCCGATTTGTTTTCCCCCGTTTGCTGTCCGACAGAATGGGCTTTCCTCAAAAACCACATTTTTCTTCCACCGGTCGCAAACCGAACCGAGGCCAGTGATGGTGTAAAAACAAAGAAAATCTGTTTTCCCCGTGAATTGTGTGTACGCTTGAGGTCTTTTTGTTGGCGCAGTTTTTTTTTCGTTGCTGCTGTCGTTCTTCCACGGAAACAAAAAAGCCGCTTCCTGCAACACCACCACAAGCTCGCTTCACCAGATTACGTTGATTGTATCCGATCTTTACCAGCGCCTTCAATATTACGTCGCCTCTCACCACCTGCTTTCCGCTCCCATTGTTTGGAGTGGGGGCAAAATTTGGTGGAAAGTGGACCGTTTTTCCCAACAGTAAACACGATACGACCTACATCTAACCACAGGAAGATAGTCGTAAAATGAACACACACACACACACAGATTGTGGAACTGGTGGAATGAAAACAAAAGATCGAGAGCAAGGACATACAGAGAGTGAAACAAAACAATAAAAAAAAACCGCACCCTAAACGAGATTTGAAATCCATCCTCCTTCAGGCTTTTCCACGTGTAGCCCCTCCACCCCACCGCACTCCCAAAGGCTGGTAGGCGCCATCTTGGGTGGTGGAAGGCATTGAAAGGTGGAATCAAAATTTTCCGTTTCCTGTCCCGCTTTCGGCAACATTGGAACAATGGGCGGTAGTTTTGTTTCCTTTTTTGTGGCTAAAAGAAATAAAAAGGGAATACACTTTTTTTTGCTCCATCGATGGGCAGAGGAAATACACGCGGAAATGAGGTGGAGGTGAAAGCGGAAAGACGGTTTGGTGTTTCCGTACAGTAACTGCTTATCCGTTTGCAAAGGCCGCGTCGGGACTGGCTTTTTTTTTTGGGGGTGCCCTGTTTGTTGGAAGTCTCGATCAAGCGAACGGGATGTGAAACAAAAGCACCATCGTCACGGTCGACTTGAAGAGGATGAACGCTTGTCATCGGAAATCGTAGGCAATGTAATAAACCAATCTGGCAAACTTGGTTCACCAGTGCGATAAGACGACGACGGTGATGACGATGTGGCCATCGCCGGGTGGCGGGAGAAACGAGCGCCGAAATTGTGAACTGTCGCCGGATGATGCTTTTTTTTGGGTTGTGGGTTGAGGACGCACAGTTAAAGAAAGATTGGAGCGAAGGATGTCCGATGGACATGAATTCGGAAAACCATTCCGTTCGATTTATGTGAACCATTGACGATTGCTTCCCGAAAAAAGGGAAGCAGAAACCAGTCATCAAACCTTTTTCCAATTGCTCTCTCTCTCTTTCTCTCGCTCTCTTTTCTCTCGAACTTGGTTTGTGTTGGGGATGCTTACGCTATCCATTCATTGGAAAATGGACAACTAACCGAAAACGTAAAAAAGTAAACGAGTATCTGGCGGTGGTACTAGGTGAATTGAGGGTAAGATTGACAGTTGGACGATTGTTTCTCGTAGTCTGCGTCCTGCAGCGGCCATCGAAACCGCTCAAGGAATGGAACAGAGAGGTCACGTCATGCGGGAAACACCTTTTTTCCCACATTCGGGAAGCTGCGGGATGTAATGATGAACACCGACACGCGGGACCGGAAATCGATCTTGTGTCCGGGGAGTTTCGTTCGCTTTTCTTTCTCTCGCTTCACTCTTGATGGACCCATTGTACCGTGGGGAATTGAACAAAAATGAACAGGCAGCTTGCAGTTTTTGGTAGAGATGTCACCAACAGACGATGGGCAATTTTGGTATTTGGTGTTACGGAGCGGAAATGATGGACTTCGTTTTTGTGGTGGTTCGGGCGAAGGAACTTGTTTATTTTGGAGGTTTGAGTACAAAGAGAGGGAGAGTGAAAAAAAACTAATCCTCAGTACAGTATCTTCAGCGGCCTGGATTCTATTAAGAAAGCATTGAATGTGGTTCGTGATATTTCAATTTATGGTGCATCACACGTTGCATTTTATCATGCAATACGTGCATCACTGTATCACATTTCCATGTGCTGAAAAAAAGGCATTTTCTTATTTCCGTTGCATCTCCCTTTTTTCTCAACAACACCGGTCAATGGAATGCTTCTTTCGCTTTAAATTGAAATTCTGCTCAGCGAAGAGATTATTATTTTTTGTGTGTGCGCCATTTTGCAAAAAGCACGATCTCGCTTCCAAAAACCCTCCGAATCGCTATTCAGCCACAGAAAGGAACCGCTTGTGCAAGTTCTCAAACCTTTAAAGCATACAACAACCTGCCCATTCCTTTGCCACTTTTTACTTTTTACACCCACCGTGAGGCGTGCCAGTTTCTTTAAGGCTTTAGAATTTAGTCGCCCGGAAAGATGACAAGTGACGTCGTTACATCGCCATCGTTTACCAATTTCGTTCTCTTATTCTCACATAAGCTATTTGGTGGATAAAATGCATAGCGGGGCAAAAAAATAAGCCCGAACAGCAGCAGCCATCTTGCGTCTTTCGGGGGGAACATGGTCCTTGGGATGTACGATCCCGTACACGTTGTGGTGCGCATCCTTTTTGGCGAAAGCCGGCAAGGACGAAGATGAATGTTGAGTTTTCTTTCAGCTGGCAAGTGGATCAGCAGCTAACTATATGCTAGGGTTGAAGGGATAAGGGCACAGAAAAATGGAAGAAAACGTTGGCTCATGATTTGGTTTCCTGGTGCCCTTTTCCCTATTTTGGTCTGGCTGGGAATGGCATTACCCGGGAAAAGGCTGAACCATGCAACTGCTGCTTTTCATCCCGTTTCTGTGCCGGTGGATGTGTGTATGCTTAGATTAGCTTTAATACCATTTGTGGGGCGCGCTACTGTAGTGCTTCTTCATGGATGCCTCACGTGTGCAAGCTACTCTTCGCTTTACAAGAGAAGAAGCAGATGAGAACGGGACACTATTTTATTTTTATTTTATTATGCAAGCTTTCGACGTCCCGTCGTTCCGAGCATACAGCGAGCACACATAGCAATTTGTATGCCTTTCCTATCCCATATATTTACTGGCACTGCAGAAAGGCGCCGACGACGACGACGACATACCTCGCAGCAGACATACTGTGTCGGTGAATAGTATCATTAGAGTATGGAACACCAAGACAAATGAGGATCGAACAAAAAACAAACAAAAAAGCAAGAGCGAAAGACTGGAAGGTGACACGTCTTGCTGAAGGAAACATGATTGAAGACGCTTTTTGCTGTCGGTCTGACGAAAGCGACAGTGACAATCTTTTATGTTTTAGGTTGGTGGATAAATGAAACTTTGGTCCCATTGTGTCAACACTAGTGAGATGAACATCTGACACCTAGCAGGTGTTCATTTTCGTTACGGGTGTTTTCACTGAATGAATGCCAAATACATTCCAGATTCAATGACAAGAGAGATTCTTACATACTTGGTAAACGAATCGAATAGTGTTGAACGAGGAACGAATTCCCGGATATTTTCACAACGATTTACAACATCATCAATAACTGTCTCGGTGTACTATACAAAAATATCCGAAATGGTCTGAAACGTTGTTATGCATTAATTATTAAGATACAAGTAGTAACTTACTTCCGGTTAAGTTATTTAGAATTCAGGTCTTTTGAAGGTTAAGCATGTTAAACAGAGTTTAACAGTTCATAGAAAAAGCATTAGAAGAGCTAAACAATCCAGAATTCGAGATAAATAACATTTTTTGACTCTGTACCACATCAATCCATTTTAGCTACGCCGATCCAGTTGATATAACAGACCGTCATATTCGGCTGTTTTTCATTAACTTGATATTTTAACACACTATGCGATGGAAATCCCCGTATCAAAGTATAAACACATTTACATGAATTTCCCAGCATCGAAATATTTTATCCTCGTTCACTTGCTTCCTATAAAATTGTTCCTTAATGTTGCCATAGCGAAGGCTCATGACAATATCAAACATAAAATGCTTTCCTTTGCATTTAAAATTCCTCCCAGCAAGGGCAATGACACACGATCGATAGTTTTTTTCTAACTTTCCTCTATTTTACTATTCGATTTATCACATCTTACACGTAGTTTCTTGAGCTTCTTTAAAAATTGACTTTCACAGTGCGCCAGGCAGTTCCGAACCGAATCTCCAGAGACACTGGACGCCATCCGGACACATCCGGACGAGCGACTGGAACGGGAAATTAAATAAATGTCTTTCGCCCGCTACAAGAACTCGGCGATGCCTCTGCCAGCTCCCGTCTTGAAGTAGCTTCACTCCCCCCATTCTGCCGTCCTCCTGTTCTCGCACTATAAACTACACACCGAGCGACGATGGTTCGGTGCATGAAATGGGCATGACAGCAGAAGGACTTTCCCTGTGAGCGTTCATGGGTGAACTCGGTACGAAATCGCCAAGCTTGATAGAGATTCCTGTCATTTTACGCTGACAGTGCCCATTTGTGCCATTGGAAACGCTGAAACCCGACCGACCGACCGACCGAATGGTGCCGACAGGAGGAAATTTATGCTTGCACTTTACACACACAGGCACACATATACCACACTCGGTGTCGCAAATCAATTCTCATTTTATGCATCGTCAAAACGGCAATTTGTCGTCAGCTTTCGTGCTTGGGTCGGTGTGCTTTCGGAAGCGGTTTGAAAAGTTGGTACTTGCATCCGGAGCGGACTGCATCCTCTGCTCCAAGCATCGAAGCGAACACGTGGCAGTGTCACGGATGAAGAAAAAGTGATGGTTCGCCGGTGGTGAATGTTTGTCTTTCTGTCAAAGTCACTTTCATTGCTGGTAACGGTGTGGGCGGTCATTACGGTGTGGTATATATGTGTGTGCACTGGAATGTGAGACAGAAGGTTTACGATCGAAGGAAGAGAAATTGTCCAGCAAGTTCGTAAAGAAGCTGTGGTTGGTAAAGTTTCTGCTAGTGGTTCAATAGAAAGTTCCTCCTGGACCATAGGGAAGAAAACTTAAGAGAAAGTAGTTGAAGATGATGATCCTTGGACGAGTAACTTCCTTCCGTAGCATGTGGGACGGGACGGTAGTGGTCTTTCATTTAAATAGATTAAAAAACCGACAGCAAACAAAGTAGCTGTATTAACAATATATTCTGGAGGATTAATGAAGATAAACTCGGTTGAGGAACACTGGAGATGGAACTAAAATACCGATAAAAGTAAGTAGTAAACGTGGTAGTAGAAAGCCTTCCTTTATGTAGGGACTCTAGGCCGCGCAAAATGAAAAGCCACCGATTGGGCCGCTTCAGTTCCTGCCATCTTTAATATTTTACTTTATCCACCCCATAGGAAGAGCACATTATGTCATCAGGGAAATTGCAGTTGGGATTTATTTTCTCCCCCATTTCACTTCCAACCTTCCACCGGTTTCAACGGCGAAACGGAACAAGCAGGGGAAAAATATAAAGATGAACGATAAGTTTAAAAATCCCTCCCATCGCCAGTGCCAGTCCTTGTGCTCAGTAAAAAACGAGATGTGGAAAAGAGGGAAATTTGCATTCCTATTTTGTGTACGTTTTTTTGTCGCTCGTCCTACTAACACAGAACGGCCTACCCAGCAGGGGCCGGGGCAACGGCAAGCTAACTCGATTATGAGCACAGTCATCCGCAAATAAACAACATCATTAATTTGCATTTTCTTCCTGCCCGATGATGGGTGGGAACGATGAACAAAACAACTTCCAGCTGCTACACACCAAGCGGACTGTCTCTCATCTGTCGTGTAGCGCGCGACACGACAACCGCCGTATGCTGCTTTCATCGCTACTGACGTCTCTTATCGACGACCACCCACGAGAAGTTTGCATCGCCCCATGTTCCCGCTCCCAACCATCACCCCTCACGCCCTCGATCTAACTCATTTTCAACCATTCACCACCAGCGAAAAGAAAGGACATGGCGCGCACGCACAATGGCGCTCGAAAATGCGGAATTGTTGGATTTTGTCCTACAAATTGTCCTTGGAATGTACGTTGTCCTGTTTATTGCTTTCTTTCTTCTTTTTGCTTCTCTTTCCTTTGCCACCGCTTTCTCGGCCTCTTTCCGTCCCGATGCTTTTTGTTGAATCATTTGATAAGCCTACAGGGCTGTGCTGTAAGACGCAAAGCTCGAGTTAGTTTCTTACAGCATGGCACACACCAACGGCAACATTCGGCCGAGCGGGACCGAAAATGCAAATGATGAAACGTATTTAAAGCAAGTGCCCCCGTCCACGCACAAAAAAGGACACGGTGGACATGCTTCGGGAAATCCGGAAGAAGTATCTAGAGAGAGAGAGAATATGTCAGTCTAAAATTTCCAATCACGCCATCTTGGACGCCCAAAAAGCGTCAAAGTGAGTAAGCAAATGGGGAAAGCAAAAGTATTTCGACCGAGCAGGCGACCCTGCCTACAGGCGAGACCAGATTGAAGTGATAAAAGCGTACAAATCATGGTTGGCATACCGAAGTCGGGCTGGGCAAGAGAAATCGGTGTCGCGTACTGAGGTTCGCTGTGTTTCGTTTCATTGCTGTTTAAAGTTTCAGCGTGGAATCGAAACGGATTCGGAGTTTTTTCTTTGCAGGCGAACGGGACACATCGTTTCCGACACGCCAACAAACGAACGAGAGGATCATTGCATGCGCGAAACGAAACGCAACAACACCAGGGGATTGACATTATGCTAATGAATTGAGTTATGTCACATTAATTTAGGCATCAAATAAGTGTTTCCATTGTTTTGCTCTCTTGTTGCGTCCGCTCAATTCGGGGCGAAAACGGAAAGCACCGCACAAAACTTTTCGTTCAAAGCTTTTTGGATTATGGAGTAGAGATTGTTTTTTTGCTGTTGCTTTGCTTTTAAATGCGTCACATTCACCAAGCGGAATCTGTTTAAAGCAAGTACCGCAAGCTCGGGGCTTGGGATTAGGGGGTGTCTAATTCAATTAGGATCGATGAAGACGCCCACTCTGGCTAGCCGGTGGAAGTTATCGTATTAAAGAGGAATGCATCCAATAAAGCGTCCACAAGAGAGAGAGACGAAAAGAGAGAGGAGAATCGAAATTGAAAGTGTCTGTGAAAATAATTGAAATTACCATCTCAGTTTTAACGGCCACCAGTCCACAAAATGAACTAAGCAGTAATGTAATTTTTCACACCGACATCAGACGATTTTGTAATACCCAAAAATCCTCACCAAATTGCCGCATCTCGTGAAGGAAGGAAAAACTTTACCACCCGTCAAAGCAATAAGTTACCAAGTGTTGGTGGGTATAAATTCTCGCTAATGATATTCAGTGAGGAAAATTAAACTTAAATTTAACCCACTCCATACCCTGATGCAACATTTTTATCTTCACCCACCGGTGGTGGTTTACAGCTTCTCAGCTGATTTTCAGTTTCCATATTTATTAAACGGAAGAAGCGAAACGTTTTGAAGAAAACATTTCATTTTCCCGCTGTGCACAGTTGCACTCGTGAATGTGGGCACGTGCTGGTAAGATAACAATAATCAAATTTCCATTTTATGCGCGTTTTTCGCGTGCTTTATTGGCCGTACGGCACAAACAGTCGGCAGTTGGTTGTACGTGGAATGCTTTTGAACCATTTTTCGCACGACTGTTTTGTGGGGAACAGTTTTCGCTTTGAACAGGGTTGGAAATCCATTTCAAGAAAGAGATATATCCACATAGGAATGGAAATTTGGCGAGTTTTATGATGGGAAACTTGTCTGAACTAAGCAGTAATGTAATTTTTCACACCGACATCAGACGATTTTGTAATACCCAAAAATCCTCACCAAATTGCCGCATCTCGTGAAGGAAGGAAAAACTTTACCACCCGTCAAAGCAATAAGTTACCAAGTGTTGGTGGGTATAAATTCTCGCTAATGATATTCAGTGAGGAAAATTAAACTTAAATTTAACCCACTCCATACCCTGATGCAACATTTTTATCTTCACCCACCGGTGGTGGTTTACAGCTTCTCAGCTGATTTTCAGTTTCCATATTTATTAAACGGAAGAAGCGAAACGTTTTGAAGAAAACATTTCATTTTCCCGCTGTGCACAGTTGCACTCGTGAATGTGGGCACGTGCTGGTAAGATAACAATAATCAAATTTCCATTTTATGCGCGTTTTTCGCGTGCTTTATTGGCCGTACGGCACAAACAGTCGGCAGTTGGTTGTACGTGGAATGCTTTTGAACCATTTTTCGCACGACTGTTTTGTGGGGAACAGTTTTCGCTTTGAACAGGGTTGGAAATCCATTTCAAGAAAGAGATATATCCACATAGGAATGGAAATTTGGCGAGTTTTATGATGGGAAACTTGTCTAGTTCTTGAAGAAATGGAAATGAAAACAAATATACTATTTTTTATGTTTAAAGACCTTTATGCACAAGAAATGGATGCTTTAAAAGGGATGAACATGAAGTTGGCTAGAAAAATCCGACATCACAGTGTAATTTCAAGCCTGCTTTAGCTTTAAGATGAAGCTATATCGCTCTTGATATACTGTATAAATGTCACCTAACAATTTTGGTACATATTGTCCTTTAAACAATGATAAAAACTATCAATAAAAAGCAATATAAATACACGGTTAATCAAAAGCTAGGTATGTTTTTACCCATTAGTTTATGCAATCATATGCAAGATAAAATTATCATAGGGCAGAATTGCCTAACTTTAGGCTCAGCAAAATAAGACTTTTCTATATTTCTTTAACCAAATGATTAAAATTACTCTTATTTGTCTTAATAAAGTTTCGTTACGATCTTTCTTTGGTGATGGGTCTTGCAGATATAAATTATAAGCATATTTTGAAAGAAAATCTCAATAAAAATTTGACATCCTTTGTCAGTGCGCTAAAGTATAAATTTTAAACTTTGCAAAATATTTATAAATTTCCATGTTACACGTTAGCTGGTAAGCGGTTTTGTTTTTCTAAATAAAATTAAACATAGTCGACTGAATGAACAAGAATGTATTTTCTCGGTAGTTTATTATGCTATCCATGTTAACGGTTGGTTAGCGCAGAAACAATAAGTTTGCAAAATACGCAGAATGCAACTAAGAATAGGTACGCTTGGTACATGAGACTATCATTTACCTGGTCAAGAGTGATCATGCCAAGCGACGATGAAGTTTATTTTGAGCACCAGCAATCTGAAAAAGAGAAACAAGATAAGATGGTGGGAGTTGATTATTTATTATAGTTTATAATGATATCAACTATCTGTTTTAAGAAGTTTTTTTACTTAAACGACGAGTTACATGAAGTGCACATTTCATACAATACTTGCAACTCGTATCTCAACTGTTTCAACTACCCCTCGGGATATGTACATCTGCCTAGCAAACAAGCAACAATAAATGAAGGGAAGAATGGGCAAGTTCAAAGAGCACAATAAACTCTCCGCCGCACGCTCGTGTTGTTGGCCTTTTTGTTCGTGCAGGGAGGCGTGAAATCCGAAATTGATAACCATGCTTTGTGTGTGCAGCCGAGTGCACACGATTAGGCTTTCGTCTTTCGGTTCGTCACGCCGATATGCCAACCGGCTCGAGTGAGGTGGTTACCAACCGGACGGACCGGACGGTGGGGTGTCCTTGTTTCAAGAAGCTGTACAAGGCGGAACCGAGTACCATGGTTCGATCACGCGTGCCGGTTGTTGGTTGCTTCATGCTGACTGCCATTACAAGTGTGTTGATTTGCTATCCCGAGACGTTAAAGATGAATCGATTGGTGAAGGCATTTTATTAAGCTGTAATATAATGCTTACTGGTGGTAGAACAGTTCCGATGCAACAAAGTCTTTAATTTGGATATATTTATCTATCTGGAAAGCGGTAATTTCTTGGAAGTCACCGAACCCATGACAGTGGTTCGCAAATCCAACGGAAGCAAATTGAGTGAAAAACTCTCGCCTGGGACCACCACTTGCACGGGAGCAAATAGATTGATCGAGTCAATTTCGCACGAAAACGATAGACATTCATCTCGGTCGTACCGCCTTCCCGGCCGTGTATCGTAAAAGGCCAGTAGGCTAAGAAAAGTCAGTCCCCTACGCCTCCGAAACTACGAACGGCACCGTCCGGCCCGATACAAATTGATAATCATCAGGGAACCAGGCTTTCACCAGGCTCGCATTCGGACGGTCCCAGGAAGATGGATGAGTTGCTTTGATTGAAACACAAATCTGCGTATCCCAAGATTATCCCGATGATCCTCCCGGTTCTTCGATGTGTCCGTTTCGGGGAATGGTGCAGCCACGATAGTAAATCATTGCTGGAGCTTGTTAGCAGCGTACAGCTCCGCCTGGAAGGTAGGCAAACCGGACCACACTACTCGAAGGGAGATTCAAATCGAAACAGTTCCGTTGTCGTCGTCGTCGTCGTTATCGTGTGACTGCTCTTTTGGGGGGTGGGCAGCAAACCGCTTCCCCTCCTTACCACACCCCCTTCCCACCAAGAAAGTCACTTAATTTGCTCCCAACTCTTCCAAGTGACATAAAAAGCACGGATTTATACATTTGCATTAATGTTTTATGGGAATAGTTTTGCTCGGTGCCGGATACCGGAATGTGGAGTTTCGGGAGCGTGTGTGTGTGTGTGGGAGTGTCGTGTTGTTGGGACATCTTGTTCAACCGCTGTACCGAATGTTACCATCACCCTGCCGTTGATGGGTTCGGTGCAATGTGGAACAAAATTAATGATAATTTATACGACTTTACGACCTGTTTCGGGATTATTTTCCCTTGTCTACCTTTTTGACTACGATTGGCCTTACCTTAGCACCAGCGTGTGGCTCACCTTCCCTCGCATCCTTACCGTTCGAAACGTGAGCATAAATATCAACTAATTGGTGGGACACACAAGCAGCCCAATTTCGGTGCGCCCCATTCAGTTTGAGAGACCATCGTTTTGCGACATCAATTATGTGTACAATTACTGTTCTTTTTTTGTGCGTCCCAAGCCTGTGGAAACCTCCGGCGCTTCCTCAGTACGAAACGCAATGCTTAAAAACAACTGTTATTTTCCTGATAAAACACACCGGTTCCGGTGCTTCTAGGAAAAGTGAATCACTGTTTAACAGAAAAAAAGAAACCAATGCTACATCTCTCAAACGAGTCCTGGGTGCAGCTTGTACAACATATTCACCCGGAAAACACGTGCTCGATAGTGTGTGTGTGTGAGTGTGGTTTTATTTTGCCTTAAATTAATAGCAAAAAGGACACACTCTCCCGATCGGAAACTGGATCGTCACGCAGTGCTGTACGAATTTCATTATCCACACAAACATATCCCCAAAACCGCGAATTGGCAAACGTGCACGTTTATGTAGGTGAGTCCCAGGCCTTCCTGAACGAGCGCCTGCAACGTAGGCAACACACATAACACTTTGTACAGCGTGCGTGTGTGTGTGTTTGTGTTTATGTGACCCATGTTTACCGATCCAGTGCCAATATCGATGCATCCCGTGTGTTTGAACTATCGCTGCACTAGGCTTACGTCGGCCCAAGCCTAGCAGTGTGGTCAGATTTGTCGCAACTAAATGTAGTGAAGCATAGCCGAACATGGCACGGGTTGGATTGTCACGCGTGCATTATTAATAATAGATTTTCACTCATTTATTAAGCATTAGCGTCAGCGGATTAATGAATTTACAACCGAATAAACACACAGGACATTCATTAAGCGTTGCGTTTCATTTTGCAGAACCGTTACACACAGATACACGCGCATGCAAACGTGGAAAATGCTTTTAGTAGATATTATTTTCCCCTTTTCGGAAATGGACAATGCTACATATATCGATCGAATGTTCGACGTTCGAATGAGACGCTACCGGGCTAGCTTTTCTACACCTTCTCCACATGGGAGCCGTTTTAATGAGAAAACAGGATGTTCTGATTTGAATTTTCCTGCATTTTCTGCCCGTAGGCGAGATGGAAACGGTTCCGGTATCGGTAATCCATACCGGCCGCTCGGTCGAGAAAACAGCTCGAGATGAGCATGCGATTAGCGTGTAAATTTTGGGATGAGCTCGCGGACATTTGGTGTAAAACCACATCTGAGAATGGGCGCCCGAATGGTAGGCAATACATTTATCGTACGTAACGAGCGCGTTTGATTCATCGCTTGAATGGCTCTAAGGCAGATGATTGCACCGCGAGCGGAACTGTGCTTAAGCCAAAGAAACAGTGGACCAAAGCGTCGTAATACGCTGTGACCGGATGTTATTCGGTACTGCCGTTTCACGCAGCACAATGAAGGTACTGCGGTTAACTGCCTTTTGCAGGTATGTTTGTGTACATACCGTTTGACTTTAATCTTGGCATTTGGATTTCGACTGTCGCTTGGGGTGCTGGTGGCCTGGGTCTAGCGAGCAGCAAACACCACCAGGGATAATTGTCATCTGACCCCCAGGACGGAATTCCATGTGTGGTTGTGTGCAGGCACAAAAGAAAAGGCACGGTTGTTTTGGTAAGTCGACTGAATGTCCACGATCCCGGGAATATGCCAACCCAGAAATGCGTGGCTACGATTGCAAATGCAATTTATAAATATACGCATGAATAGCTTCCTAATCACGTGCTTATTGTGGATAGCTGTGTGGATGTTTGTACAGTACATTCCGGAAAACCCCGGTTGCCATTTGGGTAGCGGACCTTTGGCGTCGAGCCCAAGCCAAAGGTGACCACAATTTATGATACGTGTTAATATTTGAAATCATCCGATCGATCCTACCCACTGTATTCGCCCGGCAACGGCATAACGCTGAGCACGACAAATGCACCGTGGTGCATGGTGCATTTTGATGCAATTAAAGTGGCTTCATTGAGTGCGGAGAAATAGCGGCGTATGTGAGGTTTGGAAAACAGTCCAGCGTTGTCGCCAAGTCGTTTGCACTCAGCCACCGGAAGCGTTATGCCTTCGATCGCCCGTGCAACCGTAGATTAATCCAATTGTGCATGCAATGGTGGGCGTATGTGTGTGGGTGTGTTTGTGTGCAGCAGTTCAAACTTGAAGTTCGATTTTAAATTGGCATGCAAAGGTGAAAACACTCACCCGCACCGGACATTTCATCCTCACTGCCCTTAAACTCGTACAAACAACCGCGCGCGTTTGTGTGATCGGGTCAATAAAATGAATATGATTGTATTGCAATTAAATCGATTGATTTTAAATTGCATTACCACCGTTCGATTTGCTTCCGAAATGCCGAAAATCGCAAACCGTTCACCAAACCATGGCGGATCACGGTTGGAAATTGCGGTTTCTCTGTACTGCAAGGTTCTACGTGGAGCGCTGGAGGTTTTGCGAATCTCATCTGCATAATCGATAAGCTGCTCCAGACGGAGGGTAGTGCCGGTAGACCGACCGTGCCACGTGGCGTGTTTGTGGAGCGTTTTTGTGCGCCTTGGGCGATCGATCTTCGGTCACTTGGGCTGAGAGTCTTGATTTCCCGGAGCGTGTGCTGTGGTGTTATGATATGTCCCACACAGCGATAAACAAACCAGTGCCGTACGGGATGAGCGATTCAGGGCCGAAACAGTATGTTGTTATTGTTGGGAGATATCCACAACATGAGGAGGAAGGCATATATGTGTGGTGTGAAGCATTTGTCATATGGTAACACTGTGAAACCGTTCGGAAAGGGTGTGAATTTCGATTAGGAAATTATCTGCATTTAGTCCTGGAGGCATTTGATCCGGCTGGAGATGAAGTAAATGCGGCAGTGTACCTTTCATTAGCTGGGTGTTGGTGTTGTGGACATCATTAGCAGGAGAATCAGTGACGGTTATTAACTGTCTCGATGGATAATTAGATTGGTAGCTTTTCACAATTGAGCACACATACCTAATTGTTAAAGTGATACAACGATCAACTTCCAAAATTAAAGCACGAAATGTTGCAGTTAAAGTTATCTTGTGAAGATAATATCTTAACAGAGCGAATAACACAAATACAATAAAAAAAAGGCGGCAAAAGGGAAAGGAATAACAAAATTCTTTTCATTCTAAACAGCTAATTTAAACTCTTCTTTTCGATCGTTGTAAACCATAAAAATACTAATATTTAACAGAAACCCGCAAACATACAAGTTAAAATTTTGTAATTTATTACATTGAAAAAGCTGTAACAAAGAGAACACAAAATCATACAAAGATCATCAGATAAATGTTTTAGTTTACAAAGAAAACCCGAAAATCATAAAAGTACAAACAAAGAAAACGTAAAGAGCACATATGTCAATCAAGTGAAACAACAGCAACAAAATGCATAAAAGCAAGGGAAAAAGATTGAGATAATATGATGCACTAAGCTACCACGGCAGCAAATATTCCCCGGTCACATGTAGGAATACAAGAAAAAAGGTATCCAAACAAAAGTGCAATTAATTAAGCCATTAAAATAAATTCCACGTTCAGATAATCACAATACTTTTGTCAGTACGTATCATCCAGCAACGAGTTTCCCTAGAAATGCGATTGATTAATCACAAGTCCGGCGGGCAAGGAAAATAAAAACGGGTAATAAAAGTAGACAGGTTTTGCAGATGAATTCATCATCCGGTTAGTTTTTGTTGAATAAATTACAAACTACAAATAATCGACCAAAACATGTACGGTTTGGTTGATGAGCAAAATTTATTACCTGTTTTCATTTTGCGTATCAAATGTTTTGTGTTATTCATTTTGCTGCTTGCCGTTCAATGAGGAGGTAGTTAAAATCAAATTCGTGTTGCTTTGCTACTATAATTCGTCATTTACGTCCGATTGTATTGATGGGTGGGCAAGTTTGAGAACCAAAGGAAAAGAGAAAACATGAAAAAGGAACCAAACTGTAACATACATACAAACATATTCTTTTCTACCGTTCGGTGTAAAAAAAGGGGTAGTAATAGGTTGATAGTTGGTTTACGCTAGGACCAATATCCGGTTACTCAACAATGGAATTCGGGAGTGAGGGATGGGATATTGAATTTGAAAAATGAACATTTTTGAGGTTACGATTTTTTTACTCTCTCTCTCTCGCTCCGTTCCGCTGCGAGCAAAGTCTTTTAAACCCCGGCACTAGTAGGGAGGTCGTTGAAAAATTCCTGGTTAATCCGGCCGGGGGATCAGCGAGAAAAGCGGTCGTTAAAATATGGCCAATTCATTTTCGGGGCACATCCTTCGCCAGTATCTCGTGTCGTGTTACGCGCTCGAAAGAGGAAATAAAGTGCGAGGAAATAGCACATGCATACACACATACAGTGAGAGTAGGGAAGGAAAAAAAGAAATTTATCATTCAGTGCAAATTATGACGAACGATTTATCACAAATCTGTAATTTATCAAACCGAGCTGCCAGGCCGAACCGCGTTGGTTTGAGGGGTTCGTTTACCATCGTTTGACGATATTGGTTTTGGGATGAATTTTGAGCCCTACATCCACCAAACAACCCACGCATAGAGCGAAAGGGATATAAAGGGAATGACCCCTATTCAGTGTGCCAAACGGTGATCTGGTTAGTGGGAAATGCGTTAAGGGCTTTAAGAACCTTTCTGTTTTTTCCTCACCCGGGTTTGCTGGTGTAAATCTGTTCGCAGCTTTAATGGGGCAGCTTGTGCTTTGACAGCAAAGGAGTAGCAGTTAAGCTCGTGCTAATGAAAGTTGTAATTAAATTGGCACAACATCCAATACCATTGTTGCGTAAATTCCATTTTCGCCTCCAACAAAGTGTCCACCCAGTTCCAACCCCGAAAGCGGAAGACGCGTGTTGGGGGCGCGAGTAATTTGTTTTTATTGCATCCTATACGCCTATCACAACGCAACGTGGACGCAAGCCCCGAAAGAAGATGGTCACACTGTTTGCTGTCGGCAATTTTTACCCATCTTGGTCCACTAGCAAACCATTCACCCAGCGATGAAGATGACTTTCTTCTTCACTTTGTTTTTGTTTCTCGGCCCATTTTTTCCTACGAAACAGACGCGAAATATTTATTTACGTCTCATAAAAAGTAATAAAAGCGTGCAACGAACACTGCGTTCGTGCGCCTCCGCCTTGCCGATGGGTGTGTTTGGGAAATAAACAAAATTATTACTTTGTGCCGCTGGCCAGAGCCGGCGGGAGTGCGATGGATGCCACCATACCATTTGGGTCGAAATTGTGTTGCCTTCGCTTGTGTCGTAAAATCGTCCCGAATGGCGCAATTAAATCGATTGCCGAGCACTAAAGTTTCTCAAGTGGCCCGAGGGTCACCCGGCCCGGGAACACCATGAAGCTAACTTCTTATAGCAGTTGTCGGTGTCCGGATCGAAGCTGAAGGGAAATCAATCACATACGGATCTCCTTCCTTGGTGATGTTCCACGCATAAAGCACACCGTGACTTAGCAGTATGTACACGTTCACTTAAATATCTTTTCATATTGGCCACATACATGGGGAAACTCTTGGAGAAAGTAACAACAACAAAAAAAGGCAAACATTGATCGCTTTTCCCTTTTGAGGCGCACTTTCGTTGAGGTGTTAATAAACGATAACTACCGCGTGATGGATGGACGTTTCGCATCACTGCCCAAGCCCCGAGTAGTGTGCGAATCCAACTGTCAAAGTCAGTATTATCGCGCTGGACCTGGAAAACCACAACGAGCCCAACTCACCACTACTGGCCACGTCATTTCCGACCAGTTCGCATGTTCTTCACGCTTCATTTGTTTGTGCGCTTTTTTTCGCTCTCGTCTGTTGTAGTTTTACGCTAGTCAGTTACTATGCCCACTACACTGTCGGTGTATCTCTCGAATCTCACGCTCTGTACGCTTGTTTGCGCCCGAAACGTAGGCAATGTGCCGTACACGGCCTCCACAACCGAACGCGTGGTAACGAATAATCAATCATTTTCTGATTATTTCCTCCCACCATTCGTGTGCTGGACGGTGCTACGGCCTACCAGTGCTCCGGTGTGGTGTGAATCAGGGGCAAATAGAAGCGAAATGATTGAACGTACGGGCTCCACAAACGAGCCAAACTTAAGCTTCATCATCATCATCGTGTAGCTCGTCGTCATGCACAAGAGAAGAGAGACATTGAATCGGTTGCAGCAACCGATTTCCGGCAGTCACTATTTCACTTTCAATGCTGGATTGCGTATTGACCAATAGTATTTTTTTCCCCTTTCCGGCCGTTTTCGCCAATCGAAATGGATGAAGCTGAGTCACCGCACTATCGCGCGGAACTGGACGAGCTAAAGCATTGATGAACCGTGAAGCCTTTGGGGGATTTTCTCGCTCTAATGGAAAGGAGAAAAAAAGCAACCTTGCAGCAACTTAAGCCATAAAGAACGTAGCACCGAGAGAGAGAGAGAGACCGAGAGGATAAAAACGATCCCAAAGAAGCGGCCCAAGAAACATCATTACGTTTATTTTGTTATTGAAAAACTTTTCTTTCAATCAATACTCTTTTTTTTGTGTTGCTTCTGCTATTATATTGCCGGTGTTTCATCGCGGTATTTTGAAGAATGTTTTCAGGACGTCTTTGCTTTTCTCTTCTTGCCAGTTTTGTTTTAGATGTTTTTGTTTTCTGCTTCCCTGAAGATTGTGCTGCACCAGGATCTTAATGTTGTCGGTTTTTCTTTTCCATTCGCTGCTACGCTCACTGTTGTTTGTTTCTGTTTGAGCCATCGCGAACTACTAATCGTGGGGTGAGTAAGACTGCTTCAAAGCGAAAGCTTGTGCAATATTTTTCTTTAAAAAGAAAACCCCGATATCTCGGACGAGATCGCCAACGAACGCCGCGCAAAGTGTACTGAAGATGATAAGTCTCGGCCCGTGTGCTTCGAAAGGGAAGGTGAAGAACACCGGGTAGAAAGATAAGGGGAAGCATACTTAAAGCTACTTTGAGTGAAGTTTTGTTACTTTCAGCTTACCGGTGACCAGGCTGAAAGCACTCGATAAAGACTCATTAGGAAGTTCTTTCGATTGCTTCACCCGCTGCTACCCGTCAGACACACGGTTTCCCTTCTGCACGCGTTGAAAATATCGAAAAATGGTAAACAGAGCAACGGTAATGACCGTTTGTTGCCTTTTTCCACGGTAAGCCTACCCACTCACTTGCCAGATGAAATGGAACGGAATTGAAAAAGGCATCTCCGGACGCCGCGGGCAACAGAAGCGTATCCCTTGGGCTGTTAGCACCACCCATCGAAATATCATCAGCGAATGTTAAAAGTCATTGGCGATGAACTCGAGCTAGATGGGGAGAAGGTATCGAAGCAGTTTAAGGGTTTTAAAAAGTGAATACAAACAATTTTAAATGACTCATGACCCGGTGACTTTCACTTACATTGATGGAAGCTATCGAAGGAACTGGAATCGTAATGGAGTACGATCGGAATCGTTGAGTGGGACGTCTTTGACAGGACAGGGTGTTAGTAGCAGAAGACTTTGCTTTTTAATGATGAGGAATATAAGTAAAACTGTTCTCAGAATTTTTTTTTTGTAATTTTTATTCCACAAACATAATATCCAAATATAATGTGAACGGGGGTGGCCCGTTGGTAGATGCGACAGCGGCGCCGGTCTTCACACGGCAGGACCGGGGTTCAAGTCTCATCGGGGCCGTTCCCCCATAGTGAGGACTGACTATCCAACTATGCGGTAACAATAAGTCTAGTAAGCCAGAAATGGCAGGCATGACCTTAGAGGTCGTTAGGCCAAGAAAAATGAGAATGTGAACGAATTAAAGAGACTAGATATTTCAGCGTTCGAAATAGTTAAATTGGAGGAAACATAGGACTTTCTGCAATTTTGGGCAAATCAAAAGGCAATAATCTCGCTTGGGATGTCTCTGTAGCGGTGACATAAGGTAGAGCAGATATTTTAAGTTTATTGTTAGTTTGAACAAAGCGTACGTCATAGGTATTACTGAAAGCAATGATAATGCTACCTATTTAGTATCACTAACAAATGTTGTACTTTGCTAAAGAAAGTTTGGAAAATAATTAGGAATGCAACCTAGCTAATATGTACCTAGCATTTTGATATGGTTGAAAATATACATTAAGAAAATAAAACCCATTTTTGAAGAAAAGAGAAGAATAAAACAAGGGGGAAGAAAAGGAACGAGACCCAAAAGAAAGGGTGTAATATCCCTGTAAAAGCGATGAATTAAATGTAGACTCACAAAAAATATCCGAGAGAATCAAATTATGGATAAACGTAGAAATTAAACTTCAGATAACGAAAACCGGGAGTTTGCTTACAGATTCCACTCCCATTACAACTCCTTTTTTACCATACATTTATTTCTTGTACCTGAAGCAAAAAAGGATACGGAAAAAGCAAGAGTGAATACGAAAAAAAGTAAATTAAAGGTCACTGCAAAGGATGTACACCTTTTTCTAATTAAACTCATAATTTTCCACTCGCACAAACAGCAACTGACAAAATGGAAATGAGAGAGGCAAAAAAAACGAAGAAATGGGGATTGAAACTTCTGTGCAAAACGTTAATTATTATCGAACACCGTCTTTACACGTTTCGTAAAACAAAACGGGATGAAAATGGACAAAAAGGTCGCATCTCTTTGAAGTGATGTTTGGCACCATCTTTAAAGAGCTCCACTCTTTAAGGATAAGCAATGGGTTTGGAGCAGAAAAAGCAAGGATTGCTTCACCAGACCGAAGCAGAAAAGAGCGCTGATTAAAAACTGCAACTCGTGAAGCGTCGGCTACACAGCACGACTTCCGGTCACGAAACTTCGAAATAGCTTCGTAAAGGAAGGTTTCGTCACCCACACGATGGCGCTGATGATACACACTGGTCCGGTGGCCGTTACATATTCATTCGTTCGTGCACCGTGGGAGTGCAGCATCGTGTAACGGCAGCGTTTCCGGTGGCGCTACTGAACCCAAGATGAAACACGATTGCACCATTGATTGCCCCCCGAGATGTGCACTTCACGTTGGATGGATTTTTGCTGTAGCCAATTTTGTCTCATCCGCGCTGTGTCGTTACGTTGGGGCCAGTCCGATGCCGAAGATCCCTTGCAGGACCAGTAACTTCGCGATACATATTCGGTGTGCATCGGAGCGAATATCTGGCTCCCACCAGGGGTTGGAATGTTTTCGGCGGGACTTGTGTCTGACAAAGCGAAAAAGAAAGACATAGATGTGTGTGTGTGCGTGTTTTAACTTTAACTCTGGAGTAGATGTCATGCTCACCGCAGTAAAATCACTGCCCCAGAGCACGAAAGCGGAAATAACTTTCCATTATCTTTCATTTATCTTTATAGCCATTTTCATTGCCTGCACGAGTTCGTCGAATTGTCGCTCGGATGTGTGGTTTCGTCTATATTTTTTTTTTTTTTGGGATACGTTTAGACCCCCTAAAATAAAGATTTCATCTCTCTACCAGGTCAGGGCGCCTCAGGTTTTTTTTTTGTAGTATTGCGGTGTGTCAATGGAGGGTAATTTCAACTTCTGAGCAGCAACTTTGGCACATCTTTGGCCACCGTTGTATCATGTCGTATGTGTTGTTTGAGGGTCGCTCTCTCCCGATGAACGCAATCTCAAATCAGTGCCATCGTAATGAAGAAACGTGCTAGGATTGAGGTTTTTTTTTCCTGGCGCATCCTTCACTCAAACTCTTTTCCTATGCCACAAAAAAGGGAAAAGAGAGATGAGTTGGCATGTTGAACGATTTTGTACCAGCAAAAGGGACAGAACCAGTAACTTACCGCGTAAGCCTTCATTTGATGGCATGCAGTTTTGCGAAAGCAACTTGTACATGTAGTCGAACAAGAAAATGATACGTTGAACCTTGCGGGAAACGGAATTGGAAAGCTGCTCCTTAAGCTCGAGCTTCAACACGATAGAATTGATGAAATTGCTAAGGTTAAAGTTGAGCAGGATGACGAACCGGAAACGTCATCGGTCTGGTTTCCGTTATAGGTTTATTTTTTTTACAATCCGGAGACAAATCAGTAAATGAGTACCAGAAAGTGACAGTCCCCGGTTGAGGCACGGGAAAGTACAATTTCCGGTTGCTTGCTAGGGGCGTTCGGGAACAGATGAAACGGGTTGGCCCCTCGTTTACGGTTGGTTGATTTCTGTTTGATTTTAAATGTCAATTCACATCCCTGAACGGAGCAACTTGTTTGCCAAATTTAGTTACCCATAAGCAACGAGTGTTTTCATGCATGATTTCGATTGGATAGGATTGGGTACGATAGGGTTTTTGGAGTAAGAGTCTTGATATGAGAAGTGAATATATTTACTTTGAAGTACCAATTGGGAAAAGAAGTAATACTGTGTTGATATAAATAAATCTACTAAGTTTTTGGTACAGACAAGAAATATTTGTCTCTACTGTGTCTCAACGATTGCCGCGATCAATCAGAGGTTAGAAACTGTTAGTTGGAAAGCCATTTGATGAGCAAAAACCTAACCACAACCGCAAAATTGAGTTCAGAGTTTGGTAATTGGCGAATTCTTGTTTAAATGGATATCAAAGCATTCAAAAACATCTTCGATTGTTCTAAACATGTATTGTATGTGACAAAAAAGTAAAAATACGTTCGAAAACATTTTGAAAGGAGTCATTTTTTGTCTTTTAAACTCCCGCTTAACATAATTATGTCAGGAATTACTCAATATAATTCAAGGAGCATGACTTGAAACAGCTTATTACAATGTTTCATGTATTTCTTAGTCTTATATATTAATCTAATATAGGGCAGCCCGGTGGTGATGCGACAGCGGCGCCGGTCTTCACACGGCAGGACCGGGGTTCAAGTCTCATCTGGGCCGTTCCCCCATAGTGAGGACTGACTATCCAACTATGCGGTAACAATAAGTCTAGTAAGCCAGAAATGGCAGGCATGACCTTAAGAGGTCGTTAGGCCAAGAAAGAAGAAGAAGATATATTAATCAAATGCCATTAAAAAAACGCTCAAAAATGCTTACGATGTTTTCTTTTCATTTGATAAGTTATAAAAAATAAAATAAAAAGTAGCAATGAGTCTGCTATCAAGCAGTAGCGATTTATTTACGTTTAAAGTTAAGCTCTTCATTTTGTTGTTGTTGAATTTGTTTTTCCATGCTTTTGTTTTTTTTTTTGCTGTGCGGTTTTGAGTGGTTCTGAAACTTCTGCCCCTGAGCACCACCACTGCGCGAATGATTGAGTGTGATTAGATTTTGTGGTTTTTATGAACGAACGCAGGAATATGGCGCTGGGCTGTTACCACGAAATACAATTACTTTGATTTTTGATGAGGCTGATGGGTCGGTGTGTATGGAAGAAAATGCCTTTTATAATTACACTTTGCAAAGTGTAAGAAATATGTCTTCGTAATCATAAATTCTCAAAACAAAATAAAAAAAGGTAGCTCGTTTTAATTTTACAAAATACTATAAAAGATAAGTCTCAAAAAACTAGTTTTCACCGAGTAACGCAGCTGTTTCAATTCTGCACATAATTACATGTTCAAATATCACTCACACAGACAGACAGGTGCAGTGGCAATCAACAACCGGTACCATTATTTGCTCGTCACAACCGAACATGTGCAAATGTGGCTCCGGTGTGTGAAGGGCGCACGGTGGCTGGTGGCAATAAAAATAAGAATTGCAAATCACGTTCCTTCCGTGGCAATGGTCTGACACGTTTACATGGCGTGCCGCGTTTGGCGGTGATGGAAGTAAAACAAACAATCGCAATCGTTAGAACAATGCACATTCGTCGCGGGTGGTATAGAAAAACATTGCGAGAAAAAAAATGAAGCACTCACACACACAATCCCAACACCGTGCAGCGCTTTCCCACGGTTGCAGCAAACCAAACAAAAGGAAAATCCCGAAGGATAGGATGCCGGGCAACAGTTTTGGGTGGGAAAAGAAAACTCACAAGCTGACGGGCAACGGCAACCGGAGTGGTAGTGTCTTGTTTTTGTCTACATTTGAACCTGCTCGGACGCGACAAGAAGGGAAAAGATAGCGTGAAACGAACGAAATGAACGAATAAAAGAACTGGAAATGATCACTTGAAAAGTGCACTGCTCTTTGTGCGAACACGATATCATTTTGTTTTTTTTTGTGTTTTTGTTTTGCCAGAAACACATGTTCCACAAACACAAGGGAAGGAACAAATAGCAGACAGAGAAATGGATTGCATAGAGATGGTAAAATGAAAAGAGCTTGTTTTTGGACAATTGCACGAAAGTGAGCGAAAACGGTAAGAAAACATCTGCAGCAACGGATTCTTTTTTTTTTCGGGTCCCCAGAATAATTACAAAGGGCAACCGAAATGAGTTAGATTTGCACGAATGGTTTTGCTGCACCATAAAGAACAGAAAGAACGTGCCGAATTTGTAAATTTTCCTCATTTCATGAAATCCTTTTTCAAAGGAAAATGTAAAGCAAAGAAAATCAGCTCGAAAGTATTGTATATTTACTTTACAATACAGATAATAGCTTAATTGTAACTAAGACATAACGCCAATAACGTCTACCCAAATTTATTCTACTCAGACAAAGCCTCAAAGTATGCAATTGTTAATAATAGAATACTTTTGCAAGAGGTACATTCGTGTTGTTAAGTTTATTTGAATATTATGAGGTTCGCTACAGGGTAACAATCTTTGAGAAATAATTCAGTTAGCAGTTAAAAAACCTGCAATATAGCGCAATCGTATGGTGAGAGTAAGAAATGACTCCCAAGCAAAGAGCATTTAGTTTTGCATACTTTTAGGTGCACGTGCATGCAACACAACGTTACAGTAAAAAGGAATACAGTACGAGAACAATTCTTACCTTCATGAAGCTTCCATATTGTGTTGTGGTCAATAGAAGATCTGCAAAATAAATATAAAAATTTCAGTATTAGTTAAAGGAAACTATATTCCCAGCTTTAATGTGCTGGTGTTTACATCACTCTATACAAACATTTGTCTACATTTAGTCGCTGTCACAACTATTCTTCCTACTATTTTCAACCAATATACTGTAATTAATAAACACGATCAATCGAACTTAACACACCATTCATTAAGCTTCCGCATTCAACCGAAATGCTGATTGGAACCCATTCAGAACAAAATGCCACCCATCTATATTTATACGGTGCCGCTATAAACCACCCCAAAAAATAGATAAACTAAATCTAATAACCCTCAAACCCCCCGCCAGCACTGGAATAAGTTCTTTCGCGGTGTGAAAGACTTCTCCCAGTCCGGCGCCGATCAAATAGGTAGCTGTTGTGGTTAATTACAGTGTTGCCAATTAGTAGATTTAAGCGATGGAGCGCCACGGCCACGAGGACGAGAGCTGATTGAGATGTGAGCTGCCGCACGGTGAAGAGCGTGCGATCATGTGTATGTGTCAATTTGGGAGACGTTTCGAATCCACTTTAACAAATTTTAGCCAAATCGAGCCTTTAACTGGAAGTTGGGTGTTTGGGGTGCGGCTTACGCATATTGGGCGTGTGTGTCAGGTGTCAGAAAATCGGTAGCAAATGCTGTCAGCCAGACCGAGCCGAATAGGGGGACGGATCTAACAGTTGAGGTATCTATTAATTACCGGAATAATTAGAGACATAATTATTAACTAGCACTATCGTGCTGCGAACATCATCATCATCATCATAATCAGTGTCGCGGATCGGACAATCATTCTCTATCATCCAGGTGATGGTGTTCAAAGTCTAGCCCCTATCCCTCTCGCTCTCTAGCTCTAAATGCATTGTGTATGAAACAATCAGGTAAATTAATATGCCAACCGGCGTCTGGTCCGGTCAAATCGTACCAGAAATGACTGTCAGTGGCTTCCAAAGTGGTGGTGTCAACCACTTAACGGATTGATCGAATTGAATTTCATACACGTCAGGGTGACTCTCGGGCGCCGGGGGCATTCATATGCACATCCCAAAGGAATTGCTGCCCAATGAGGAACGGAGGTTTTCCGCCAGTTTGACTAGCAATTATACACCGAACGCGTTTGCTTTTCAACCACTCCAACTCGTAAAGCGTGCGTGTGCACTAAACTACACTAGCAAACTGCACTTTAATGCATCTCCGGAAGTGTTCTTGTGAGGTTGTGTGCCTGCACACGGGAACCGGCCATAAGTGCATTAAGCTACACAAAGCTGATGGGGTAAGCTCTTAACTGCAAGGCTCCCGTACTCCCGATGGTGGTAGTGTCCGCTGGTGAAAGACAAAATGATGAAGAAGGTGAAAGGTAACAAAAACGAAAGGCGAAAAAGAAACACACCCAGCACGTTCAATGGAGGGAATGAAGAAAGTCTACCCGTCGTCAGTGGGTTGCACTTGCTTTAAAACCCGGCCAAGAGAGGTGCTCATCTTCGCGAAAAGAATGGAACGACTTGAAGGATGGTTAAAAGTTTTTCCTTCGCTGCATCTTGAGAACCCCGACCAACCCATCCACGCCTGCTCAAGAGGACTGGCGGCTCGTTGAGTTTCGCTACTTAAGCAAAAGCGAACCAGGATCCAGCGGGAGAACGAGAGTAGCGGACAAAGGCAAAAGACAGTGGTAAGGTTAACAATGGACGGGAGTTCTGAAGGATCATTTTGAACGTTTTCATTCATCGCATCTGTTTCGCGCGCCTTCCCGCTCGCTTTAACGCGCAACGACTCGTAGTAGCGGGAATCTTGGCCGAGGTGTTTGCCGAGATATTCGGGACGAAACGAACGTCTTCTTCTTTAGAGTATGTGTGCACACGTATTGGACGCTATAGTACTGTCCGGAAAATACCACTTTCAGAACGCTGTTCCCGTTTTGGTTGGCGAAAACTTCATTCCGTTCGCCAGCGTTTCGAAGCGTTGTTTCTTCAACCATCAAACTATACCACGTTCGTTGGTTGAAGGTTCGTGTTTGGGTAATTGCTTCAAATTACATGGTTTCGTTCCTCCTTCTACCATCTAAATCTTAAACCAGTAATGCTAAAACTGAGGCAAAAATATAGTAAGACAAACAAATGAGTGAAAAGAAAACGCGAGACACGATGATGTCCGTTGTTTCTTCCCGCAATTGTTCTTCATCACCTTCAATATCTTCTTCGGTCATCATCATCATCATCATCATCGGTGGTAGTGCCGTGGGTGTTGGCCACCAGAACATCTCCATAACCAAACAATTTACGAGAAAGAAAAGTCCTTTCGGAAGGTTTCGCCTCCGAGTCGCCTTTGCCGCGGGATAGAGTGTCTGCTTTACCGTCGATTTACTCGCGCCCGGAACACTTTTCCCACCGAAGCTGTTTGCGTTTACAATAACTTAACAAACTTCCGCCAGCGCTGTACCAACACCGTCCGCTTTTAAAACAAAAGTGGGAAAATATACGGGAGTGGGGGAAAAAAATACACACATACACTAAGTGGAAGCAAAAACTGAAGTAATCTAAACCAGAGTGGCGCGGAAATCTGATGTACCGGTTTGAATCTGGGGTTGGGTTCTTGAGGACCATTATCTTACTGAACCGGGGTTTCCCTTTTGCTTTCTGTAGCGATACAATTGCTCATCATAACCGGCTGATAGGGATGATGAAGAGTTTGCTTTCAAACGGTCAACTTCCGGACGTTAAAGCGTTTACGGTCGCTGGAGTAGTAAATGTTGGCTATAAACGCTCCATTTCTACATACACTGAGAGGACCGTTAAGTGTTAGAACTGATGCACTGGTTTGCAGATAATATTTTATATGCTATCGAAGTAGTGACGCTATTATTGTGTTGTTTTATAAAAATAATTAATTAATTAAAATAATTAAGAAATGCTTCCTTGACAGAAATATTTCTGTTAGATCTCTTTGTGATGCCTCAAATTTATGTAAACATAATTACTACGCTGTTACCATACTTTAAAACAGTATACTCGAGGCCTAATGCTATGATAAAACCCGTATAACTGAGCGTTAGATACATTAGAGCTAGCCTCAAATTCTGGTATTATTCTTTTATAAAAAAGATTTGTTCTTGCTACAGAATTCATAACAAAAATATCAAAAACTAAAACCAAAAAAAAAAAAAAACTTGCGACTATGCAAAAAATTGTCACAAATAGTTACTTTTAGTATGAGAATAATAGATAACTATTGTGCAAAATAACTTTTGAAATTATTAAGAGAACCAAAGAAGCTATTTTGAAGGCCAAAATATGTAAGAAAAAGCAAAGGCACTCTGTTAAAGGACCGCAAGTCTATAACGAACCATACCACAAGGACCACAACCCATCATGCCCATCAGTCATCGGTATTGTCAGATCTGTACTCGACTTGTAAGCGTCCCACATTGCCGAGAGTGAAATAAAACAAATTTACAATCAATTCCTCGTAGCTCTCGGTGGACGGTTGTTAGCTTCACTTTCTGCACGGCAACTAAGACATCTTCCGACACCAGCAGCACAGTCACAAACCCCCGTTGGCTATGTGGTGAATCATTGTGTTGAACGAAGCGGAATTCATACCAGCCTGTACGGTTGCTCATGCGTGTTCTTCAATTTACTGGAAACGGCATTTTATTCACACAACAAAGAGTGAACATGTCACAAAATGGACGCTGTGGAGAAGAGGCCCTGCTCGTACTCGTACTAAACAAGTGAGCATAAACACGCATACGAGATAAAATCTCGACTTGTGACGATATTTTTGCACGACAAACGTGTGCCACTATTTGCCCGAGACACATGGATGGAGCACGGCAGGGTAAAGGGTTTGCTCATCGGTTCAATAAATCGAGATCTCTATCGTGTTGTACACATCGTCACAGGGATGACTGCTTCTTGTCATCCATGAAAGGCAGTGAATGGAGCAACATGCAACCATTTGTTCCAGCTTGTAATCTTTCTATTTGTTTTACCGGTGCCACAGAACGACACCACCGCCCCGATATGCGTGCTTGGTTTGATTTGTTATTTGACAGGGTAATGTCGAACCACAGTGACAGTCAACAGTGGAAGATGTTTCCCATCCCAGCCCATATGTTCTGTCATCATCATTTAGCAAAGACAGCCGAGCATGGTTCAACCGAATACGGTAGACGGTACGAATATGTTGCCGTACGCCAAGTATCGACGCGTCAAAAGAATTGCGTTCGGTCCGATTTGATTTACGGTCAACACCTGTCGATGGAGCCTTCGATCAGTGATACCGTCTTTTCACATGTACAACACCACCAGCCGAGGTAAAACAGTGATAATGATCGTCATATTTTATTTGGTGTGGAATAACCCAACCGGGAAGCTGGGGCAGTAGTAGGGGCAGGTAGGTAGGTCGGTGGTAAAACATGGCTAATGTTGATTCGTTCATTCATAACCTTCGTTCACCTCCATTAGCACAGCCTCAACCCCATAAGAGGAAGCGGAAAACGAGATGGAAAAAGAGAAAGAACCAAGCACACGACAGGGCATATTGTTTCTGGTTGATGAATTTTTATGTGTGGTTCTGGTAAAAGTTATCCGCATCGTCCAAGAAAGCACCCGTAGGGCGTTACGATATTGGCTTGTTGTTAAGCAGTGCGTGACACGTTTCTCCCCCTTCCTACAATCTCACCCCACCCGGCCACTCCATTCGTTACTTTATTGGTTGGGAGATGATAGTCATAATTCTGAGGTCAGAAAGTTTCATGAACTCAAGCTGCTGGGACTTGCTGGAGCGAGAGTGTGCGGGTGCATATTTGTCTGAAGATGATAAGCGCGGGATATGTGCCGTAGAAGGTCAGCCGGGATGGTCACTGGGAAGTCACTGCACGATCTTTCGATTAGTGACGATTTATTGCCCAAGGGAAGACCAAAGTCAAGTCGGTCGAGTTTTCTTGTACAATTTATTCAACCATAGAGAGCGTGCGGGACAGAAATGTGGTGCGTCTTGGTTGGGAGAGGTATTTCCATGCAACACCACTAATGGTGGGAACTTATCTAAACTGAAACAGTTGCACTGTTGTGGATTTATGATGCTCTGGTAAGCGGACACATGTGTTTATGTTTCTTGTGACGGAAGCAACACTGTAAGGATAACTTGATGATATGAAATTCTATCATAATAATGACAGTTGTTACGATGAGAGTGGTAATTGATTGTATTGGGTTTGGATTTAAATGAAACAATCATTGGAGTAAGATTACGGTGCCGTTGATATGTGCTCTTTAAGATTGGCCGGAATTCGATTAGAACAAATTGTTACCAAAAGCCTGAATGTAGGCAATTGAGTTAAAATAAGTTATAGCAAGTAAGCTGTAGGTATTGGTAAGTCTAGTAAACGCCCATATAGTCAAAATGACCGAGAAGGTTCTTAAGCCAATAAAAGATTCGTTCCATGCAATTGCTTAATAAATCTTCAATTACTTTAAAACATCCATATCGCCTAAAGGTATGCAATTATTTCCACTCCAGGAATTCTTTAAAAAAGTACTCTTTAAGTACACAAGTATTAATAAAAATTAATCATAACCCATGCTCATGATTTGAAGGCCTGAGCTTTATCTAATTTTATTGCTCCAGAGTTATCGATGACAGGATGAGTAGACACTACAGACAAACGAAGATAATCCCTAACACTTATTTGATTTACTTTATTTTACAACTTCTTGTCTTTTGTCTCCATAACCCCAAAGAAGGAGAAAACACAAAGGCATTTATCATGGGAAAATATTTTTTACATTGACCATCGGTATCACTTCGCGTTGATTGACATTGGTCCCCTGAGGTGACAAGTTAGAATCACCTTCCCTTAGCATGATATTGTTTCTACTTTTATCAACCGCTTTCAAAGTTTGTGCGAAAGAAACACCCTAAGAAAGGAATTGACGTTATACTTCTTCGCCAACAGCATTCACTCACCTTTATCTAACTCAATTGAGTGTTTATGTTTTTAGCACCTTAGAAAGTATGTGTTTTCTCTGCGTCCATATCGTCCTTAAAGGTACATTTTTCCACCTTTTTGAGAGCAACAGAGCTATCCTAGCATTGCACACAATACAATGTCGTTTGTAAGGTTGTTTGTTTACGATCAAACTTTATCCCGTTTTGCACTCGCTTCTCTTCTCATTTCACAGTACACTGGACGGTTTACGGCCACGGACAACGGTGTCCCGATAGGGATTAAGCACAAATGGAAGGTGTTGTCACGTACCGCTAATGTTGCACACAATAGCACAATGAAGAATTGTCCGCTTCGCTGCTAACCCAGTTCGTGCAGGGCGTGCATTGTGCGTACGTAAAGCTTCAATTTAGCGCATCCCTGCACAAAGGAACACAGCAAGGGTTCGCTTGTCGCGGGATGGGAGTTGGGAGTGCTTATCTCAGCGGGTAAGCAAAGGATTTATCACCAGTTTGTACGTCGCGATCGTTTGTTTACTGTCGTTGGCTATTCGTGCTGCAACCGTGTGTCACCAATGGCTGGCTGCAAAGAAAAACATTCACCGGTCACAGAATGAAACGACAAAAAAAAAAACCATCCAAATGCCAACAAAGCTAACCCTCTACTTCGTTTTATGCCGGTACCGGTCCACAACACCGCTTTGGACGGGTGGACGCCGTGTTGAAGAAATTATAAACGATTTCATAAATAACAGCTCGCGCCGCTTGGCACCCCTAGAGGGCAAACGAGCGCTGGCAGGGAAAGTTTTAGCAAAACAGCATCATTTTTCTTCCTTGCCTTTTGGGAGGAGTTTGGTGCCTTTCTTAACTTCACCGGGTTCTTTTTTCTATTCGCCACCAATAGCAACAGCAATAAAAAAACAAACGAAAGAAAACCTTCCTCCCAAGGCATGATAAGCGAGAGGACAACTTCTTCGATTGCACTTGTTTGCTTTGCGTCGGCAAAGGGCAAAGCGAAAACGGGAAGGCTGAAACAAATGGTGCGATAAAAATTGTTCAAAGCTGAGCCTTGTTTGTCGCAAACGATAGTACAGCATATTTCGTACTTGGATGTGCTTGAGGAACCAACACGCTGAAAACTGTCAACCATACTCCTCACGTCCGGCGGATTTGCTGCTTGACGTGTTAAGCCTGAAGGAACAGTTGGACTGACAAATGAAGGCAGTTTTTTTTCTCGCCATTTTGAAACGTGGAACGGAAGAATAGATAGATGAAAAAAAAAACAGCAAGCAAATACACAAGCCTTCCTCCATTTATCCTTCGTAAAGCTCAATTATGCAGCTGATTGGAGAGAAGGTATGGTTTCCTCATTGTCCCGTACCGTGCTTGCACCAGAAAGAATTATAAATTTAAGCTGAATATTTATCCCTTTTCAAGCTAATGGTAACCTTCTGAAACTTCACCTTAAAGGTTGTGGGTAAAATAAACCATTTAAAAACAACTGCCCCCGATACGATCATCCCCTGAGGGCGAGGAAAAACTTTAAATGAAACAAGAAACAAAGATAGCGAGATACGAACTGTTCAAAGTCATTAATCATTTTCAATTGTGGATTTCCGGCGGTTTTTTCCTAACCTACCATCGCTTCTGTTCCATCCACCGACACGGTTGAAGAATAATCGGATCGGTAATTGGAACCTTTTCAGTGTATTCTTAATTAGATTCGTTTCCCAGCGATGAGCGCGAAAATTAACTTCTTCCATCGCTGTGGAGGGAAGGCAATTCACCACGATACCTTCTTACCGTCATGTTTGCTTTCATGCAAATCGGAAAAGCCACAGTTAATCTGGTTCGGAATTTGAAGTGTATTGAAGCACAAAGGAACAAGCGTGAATGGTACAATCGGTTTAGTATTTTATAAGCGTGCACGGTTCAGCGCAAATCATCTTTGAGCCGTGATGAAAGAAACGGTCTTCACTCTGTTAAACTACTAATGAGGTTTACACCTTGAGTTGAGGAACTTAAGGGTGCATTTAGATTGCACAGCAACACAACCAACACGGACGATCGAATTCATGTTTTTGCATGCATGTGAATACAAAATCGGTCACAAAATGACTTTAGGCAATTCATTCTGTCCTTGTGCGGGTTTAACTTTCTTGTTTCTTTTTAAAGCTAGATAAGATGATGAGAGCAAGACAGAATCTAGCATATCCCAAAAGGTTGTGAAGACAATGTCAGGGCGCATGCTGACATGCTAGCAACTATTTAGCAAGATAATTATTCTTTATTGCTGCCTGAATTTATGCAATTTAATGCTCGGAACATTATTTGCTGCGCCCAGCCAGCCTGCTAGAACCACATGTGCAAAGCATTTCCATATAATGCAAAGCATTTATACCTAGAAGATATTGAAACTATCTTAGGGCATCGTAACAAAATCGATATTAAAGGATGACAAATGAAAACTTAATTAAGAATAATAATTTCTATTTAAAGCTTTCATTTGATCCGCACAACCAGTACAACTGAAATCGATCGTCTTTAAACGGCCCGAAAAACAGAACTGTCTCGTGTTATCCATACATTTTCGTACAACCAAATCCATTCAAACCGTCATCGTTATTGGGTGAGATCGGCCGCCCGTACACAAAAGTCACACATTCCTTCGCTTTTCGGACGCCTCGAGACGCAGCACCAGCAGCAGCTCCAAAAATAAACACGGAAACATCAAGAAGGAGCACGACGGAATGCACTTAAGCGGAAATCCTCCGCTGAGACATAAAAGATAATCATCTCAAGCAACCAGGCCGGCGCCTTTTGATGCGAAACGAAACGCTCGCTGGCAAGGATGGAGGTGGAACACTTCGGAACGTTAACTCTGGTGAGGATGGGACCTTCACCCCCGTCGGCAACACTTCCTTCCCACACACATACACACACACACACAACGCCATCAACAAACCTTCCGAACAACCGACCCGAAGGCAGCGGACGAATCTCGTTTAAGGATTCCATCCACCTACTTATCCTTTTTAGCTGGCGATGAAGCAGAACGAGGACCTCGTCCTTTTGCCGGACCAATCTCGGTGTGCTCTTCGATCGCGGACAAACCGTTTTGCCTTCACCCGTTTACCCTTCGCCTCGTTTCACTAGCCCCCACCCCGCACTACCCTTAATGGAGAACAGTGAAGCAAATGCGCGACGAACGTCCTTAGGCAAACCGTCCACCGAGTGGATTTGACAACGAACCACACGATGACGATGCGCTGCAGACATCGACGACGAAGACGACGATGTGGCGTACACACATAATGAAGAAAATTAAAAAAGTCATAATCCTTTCCGACTGTCTTTGCGTTGCTATTACCGAACGCGGCCCGTTCCGTACGGTGCGAGTGGCTGCTCGCTTTTCGGTGCGGTGAAAAGTGGATTTTCATTCATTTCATCTTGCGGCCCGCTCGGCACCGTATCTGCAACTCTGCCCGAGAACTCTTTCGGGATTATATTCTTTGCTGCAGTGCGAATCTTCTTTCCGTGGCAAGACTGTCTTCAACGCCGTGTGTCCGCACTGCACTCTGTTCTTTAGAGTATGCTTTTTTTTTGCTCATGTTTTTCCTCTGTTACTTCTAGCCCTTCCGTGGGATAAAGATAGCTCCCCGAGTAAAAGAAAAGTGAAAATGCATTATTTTTTTCACCATGCCCGCCAACGCCTGAGGGACTACGGAGATAGAAAATGTCACGTCCACTTGGTCCACAGATTGTTGGTCGAGTTCGGATGGTCGCTTAGCTTATTGGATTGGTGGATTGGAACGAGCGATGAATTTCTCTGTCGGGAGATGCACAACAAGCGCCGGATTCGCAGGATGGAGAAGAACACCGAACAAAACACAATCACAAAAAGCGGAGTGAAATAATTGTAGGTGGCAAGTGAACGTGACAAGTCGTCCATCGTTTTCGTCCATGCAGCGACGGCTGGACTGCACTGCACTACTGTGCTAATCCTGTGTCAGTACCAGCTCCGAGAACAACTTCATCAGACACTACCGTAGAGCGTGAGGAATAATTAAAGCTCGCAACTAGACGTACAGAGATTTCAGAGAGTTCTGTTGTACTGTCCGGTTTTAAGGTTCGATTCGTTGACTGCAGTACGAGAGTATGGGAGAGAGCGAAAGAGCGAAAGAGAACGAGAGAGAGAGAGTAAACCGTGCTTAATTGGAATGCACCTTTTAAACATTATTATCTTGTATCAGATGTTTCGACATGTACGCCGTTTGCACGCGATTTGTAGCTTCTGGAAGCGTATACATAATTCATACCACCGGAACGTCTTATTGGAAAGCGTAAACTGTAGTTCTCATTTTCATTTTGTATGTTTTGTCTTAATGCCCAGTATCAATCTCACGAAATATATCATTAAAAGGTGAGCAAACTCTTTAATTTCTTTTTGGAGCAATTTTATGGTCGCGCTTTTTCTAACGACACACACTATTTATACAAGAAATTCGTTGGCGCCACCGACAGTGCTTATCTGGCCGAAAGTTGGCCAAAAACTTTAGGTTTTTGTGGGTATTTTGCCGAGTGTACTTTGGCACCACTAGCAGTGTACGGATTCCGAACACAGAATGACATCGAGAAGCAGTGAAGCCGTTGTCGTCATTTTTTGCTACATCACGCCACAAACATTGGCGCATAGCGTCCTGCAGATTCAGGACCGAAGGAAGAAAGGAGCACTAAAACGCAAACGGTAAACTGACAAATGGTACAAAATTGGGAAATGGCAAGAGAGGCCAACCAAAATAGAGATAGCAAGAAAATTTTGGGAGATGGCAACGAAAAAAAAAACACCGGCATCTTATTAAAGACCCAATGACGGTTGGGAAGGACGCAGCAGTGTGGATGATATATAATGAAAGTTTGCCGAGAAGATATAACATTAATTAAAACGTCATCTTGATGCGCGTGGTGGGCGTTTTGCTGGAGGAAAATAAGGGGGCACAAGTGTAAGGGGTCTAAAATGAGGGCTTTTAAATCTCGTAAATGTGATCCAGTGCTAAGGCGAGAGAGAAATGAAGAAAAGATATCGAATATTTGTGAATATGACTTTACTTGGGTGGGTAGAAAGAAGATAGCAGAAA
>KZ061994.1:0-12397 GCA_002091835.1 Anopheles maculatus
CACGATGCGCTTGGGTGGTAGGTGGTGTACCAAATTTGTCTACCGCCTAAGGCGGGCATATGTCGGAATGGCAAGAACATCGACTTTTGTGAGCTAAACCTTGTGATTTTATGTCCGCAAACCAAAAAGTGTTGGACATCGCCCCATGCCTAAAGGATACATCCAACGAATCGCCAACAGCAAGTTCCGCAAGTTTGTTGTGTTCTACACTCAGCAGTCCATGAGTCGGCGGATGTTTGTTTTTTTTTTTCCTGCCAGCTGGGCGCAATTGATTTTCACGTGTTCTGTTCGGTTCGGCGCCGTTGGCCCGTTTTTCTAAGAAGCATGAATAATTGAACGCAGAAGCACAGATGATGCAGAGCACGCAGAACCATACTACCCTTTTGGGTGGTTGGAATATCGTGGATTAATTTACTAGTGTGCTTCTTATGATTGTTTTTAGGAAGGAAATTAGAAAACGAGCGACAACGAGAGAGAAAGAGCGGACGAGCGTGTTTGAGAGAGAGAAAGCGAGAGGCTATGACTATCACGCTATCTTAGTACACACTACCCCGATGATTAGCGTGTCAAAAGCAATTCTGTTAAGGGACTGATTAGTCTGGGAGTATGTAGGTACAACCGCGTACCACCACACCACGATGATGATGATGTCATCGACGGAATTTTATTTTATTCGGCATAAATGGCTCTAGGGAAAATGGCTTTAACCGAGAACTACTAAGAAAAGGACCCCCGAGACAAGCAGTAGTAAAGTCAAGTGGTGACTTTACCTAGGAAGAACTAGATGATATCCTTTTTCGTCTACAATAGTGAATCCTTCTATCCATTTGTGCATGGTATATCTTCATCTGCAATGTGTGCCACTTCTCGCTCGTTTCTACATTAATCATTCAAACCCGTGGGAGAGGCGGCATCTTCCGAACGCTCACTAACTCGTCCGGACTCCCGGCTACCGGGTGTTCTCTAGTTCGCTTTCTGGCGATGGCGAGACCGCTACTACAACCACCAACACTCCCGCCAAGTGCAGTGTGCAAAGTTTGGTAAAAGGTGGTGGTGGCTGATTGAATAAAAATCGATGCCATATGCCACCCAGGGTACGGTATCGCACGATGGTCCAAAAACGGAGGTCATATGGTTTAAAAATATGAAATTCTTCTCTTAATTTTAATTCTAATTCATATACTATTTTAGAAAATTTTCAAAGTTTATAGTTATAAATTTATTAGACGAAATCTCATAAAATTTTCCCTAAAATTTTCTGCTGTTCTTCAAATTTGTTAGCTAAACCTAATCGTGTCTGAGTCTGAGATCAACTTATCATATCAAAAGTCTGTCAATTAGCGCCATCTAGATGTCAAACTCGTATTGGTGTACCAAGCATCAATTTAATAAAATTAATTCAAAACCACACATTCCCAATCATTTTCCAACGAAAATGTCCGTCCTTTGGATGCAGTATGGATCACTATGCCTGGTATTGTACATTGACGGAGCCGGGGGGTCCTGTGTCTCTGCGCGTTGGTCCTGTGACCTCAATTCCGGACTGACCGCCTTTGTGCCATACAGTTTGTTAGTGTGTGTGTGGGGGTAGTTTGAATGACCGGAGGGACACCTGGTCTCCTGGTAAGTGGAGCACCACAACACAATGTGCTCCATAATCAGACATAGCGCACGGAGGGTTGCAAAGCTTCCATCGAGGTCGTTACTGTGATAATCCTTATCAGTAATGTTTTGCTACACTTCTCTTCACTAACATTGTGCAGTAGTTACTCGATTTTGTAATGTAACAAAGGGAACAAAACCTAAGGAGAATAAAATGCCATACCTCTCAAATGACCACAGCGAACGATGCGTCGAAGTTCTTCGAAAATAGTCCGGTTCGGAAGTAATCTGATCGTGCGTAAAACTGTCCTTCTCGTGTATCGTGACACTCGTATACGTACTTTTGTACTGTTTGCCGATGACTGACGCTAACAGTGTTCGTCAGCCCAACGTGTACTTAAGGGCACACCGATTCCTTTTCTTTCTCACCACATAGGAATCTCTCCCAACATACGAGTCACGATCGGATGGTGACGTCAGACGAAGCATAAGAAACAAAGCCAAACCTGGAATGCAACAAAGAACACCATACACACAGCACAGTCCCACCACACACGCGCTTATGTCTCCCGAACCGAACAACAGCAAGCGACTGGAGTGCACAAAAGGCGCCCCCAAAGCGTTTCTCCAGCACGGAGTAGAGTACGGGGTCCAACGTTCTTGAACGCCAACGTTCTGGCTCGACGCGTCAACACTAACTGAACGCACTCGCGAACGGTTTGTTTCGCCTCTCCGGAGTTTATTATTACGCCGCGCAAGTACCCTCGCATCCGTACCGCATGTCACCTCGCTCCCTTCATTCGAATCGTTCCCAGGCATGTGGTAAGCGGGAAGACGGAGGTTAACCCTTCATTGCAGAATAGGGTGCGATGAATTGTGCGTCGTTGTTGTTTTGTTTACCATCATTCCAGTTCTTCCAGTTGCGGGAGAACCCACAAGAAGGAGCGAAAAAAAAACGAAGAATGATGTGTTCATGAGCGGACACCAGAGTACATGAACTCTTGAGCAAAGAAGCAGTTCGCTTCCTTGCAGGTAAGCAGTCGGCTGTACGGTGAGGATTCCAAGAATGGTAGACAAAGAATCGAGCGAAGAAAAAAAAACTACTCCACAACACATAGTGCGGAGAGTATAATAGCACCTCAAACCAGCTTAAAAGCGCGTCTTCTCCGTTACAAGAAACGGCAATAAATCCAGCCTGATGCAAACACACACCGTCCTCATATCTGTCATACAATCATACCACCAACTAGGGCCACCATTAGACGTGTATAATTATGATAGAAACGAATGAAACTTGTTCAGCCAGGACAGCATAAAGCGTACCTGGCTCTCCCTGCCCAAAAAGAACGCTTTCTGTTCTACGCCCCAAGTCTACAAGCGTCTTTCGGCGCGTATCGGCGTATCATTATCGATCGATCGATCGGGGCAAATTATCGGACCCATTGGCTCCCGCTATCGAGGTGGAGGTGGTGGAGATGCATGACGAACATAATTAAACGCTTAGGCCCCATGTACCACGGACCCTAAAACGGTTTTGTCTTGTGGGGCTGGGTCTTGAAAGATTGAATTTCCGTTGACACGGTATGGTAGAGGGTGCAGTGTGTCCTTGACCAATGGAAACTCCTGCAAAGCACCTGTGAATGGTGTTTGAGAACAGATATGCCTAATGGGAGTAGAATTAATCGAAACATAAAGCAGGTAGGTGTAGATTGTATCGATTATTTTACATTGTTGAGGATTAAGTCAGGACCTGTTCTGTATCTTCTGTAAGCCGTCGTCGGATCACTTACATTTATTACCTCGTGATAGGATATTAAAGCCGATCCAGTGTGGTGACAGTAGAAGATGGGAAAGGCTGCAGTTACACAAAGTATCCTATAAACATGAATGATTTAATTGTGGTGGAGGAACTTAACAAGATATCAGTTCTAATGCTCATACACTATGTAACAGCATCCAAACTATGAGAAATTGATCATCAATTAAGATCTTTAAAGGAATTCGATTACTGAAGACAAGTATCTTGAACAATGGAGTCATGTCATCGGATTCAAGACGTTAATAGAAAAATCATCCTGGATGACTTAAATGACGGGACAAGCTTCATATTCTGACGAATGAATATGGAAAGTCATATTGGTTGAGCCAGATTTGAGTTGGCAAATGAGCCTATTGGTAACTAATGTCGCAGAACACACGAATCAATTAAGGTCAAGACCTGCAAGGAACAAGTCTTCAAAATATCCGGACAAAACAGCTGTTGTAAACCAGCATTACCTTACAAGTATGTTTACTCACCATCTTTGTCATCCACTCCAAACTCGAGACGCCCGTGCCATTTACCATTACGCATCCAAACGGCAGCTATCCTTGATGTATCCGTATTTCGTCTTCTTCAAAAAGCACTCTCGAACACTCTGTTGCATATTCCATTTTCAAAAAGAGACCTCTTTATTTTCTTCCTTTCAGTGTTTTTTTTCCTCTTTCTCATTTACTGTTTTCGCTCATTAGCATGGTTTTCTAGTTGTTTTCCTTTTTCGTCAAAATATCAAAAAAGTGATTGAAGAAAAAAAAAACATGAAAAACAAACCAAACTGTGAAACTATCAAAAACAAAACCGAAATGAAAACATATTCAATATGCATGGTTGCGTTTTTCGTTTCTTTTCATTTTTGTTTTGTTTAATAGGAAATTTGTTTACCGTATTTTGATTAGATGTAGAGTAGCTGAGTTCATGACGGGATGTTCGTTTGTTTGTTTGTTTTGTTTTGCTTACGTCTCTTCCTTTTTTTCTCTGTTCCTTCGTACTCTTCTTTAACAAGTTTCGTTTTCCTCTCCTTATATACGTACTCTTCTCATGCACTGTTGTGTTTTCCCCTTTTTTTGTTTGTTTGTCGCGCAAAATTCTAATGCACCAAAAAACTGTATTATCTGCCGTGCACTAGCCTGAACTGGACCGCGTTCAAAATTTGTTTCAACTCAAATTCCATTGGTGTGTGTACCATCGGTCTCTCATTTATAATATCCTATTAACAACACACGCGCACACACATTTCATTTATTT
This sequence comes from Anopheles maculatus, assembly GCA_002091835.1. Lineage (NCBI taxonomy): Eukaryota > Metazoa > Arthropoda > Insecta > Diptera > Culicidae > Anopheles > Anopheles maculatus. The sequence continues at coordinate 4,667 of KZ061994.1, forward strand.
TGGTTGGTTCATCCGAACGATAGTATAGATGCGTTCCTTAGCGTGTGTGGTTGAACCAATTATTAATAGCAAATGAAAGAAGTATTAAAAGAAACAAAAAAAATCACCCTTACATAAACATGCGTCGTCTGAAGCAGCGAAGCGAAAAAGTGGGGGAAAGAAAAAACAAACACACTACCATGCTTCGATATATCAATAAATCAATCAATCAGTGTTGAAATAATTCCATCAAACAATTACAATAATAGCCGGAATAGCCCCCTGAAGATTCTTAAAAGAATCGGCACAGAATGCTTCCGGGCCTGCTGTTTGTGGGTGGTTTAGTGCGTTATTTTCGTGTACTTTCGTTTTTTTTGTTTCCTTTTTTGGCTATATAGCTCTCTCTCTCTCTCTCTCTCTCTCGATCTCCCATTAATCCGTTCGACTATCAGCCATCTTATAATGTAAATCCAACACTCTCTGCTTTGCCTTTGCTCTCGTTTACTTATTATATCCTTGTTGCTTGTTGATTTGCAGATGCGTTGCTTTGCTTCGCGTGTCTTGATACAAATAACACAAATGGTGAAAATTAAAAGAAATGGAAAAGAAAACAAAACTCTCGCAAAACAAACAATCAAAGTTCCTCTTGTTTTACAACACGGCGGCGGCGGTGGCGGTGGCGGCAACTTTAAAAGTTCTTTGCTTACGCGCGGTAGAGGATAAAATGGGGTCCACAGATTGGATGCTGCTCCCTTCTCTTTGTATAATGTCCCCGCGTTCCTTTAACACACCACCTACTTATCACTCACCCTCTCTCGCTCTCTCGCTCTCTTTGCTTCCCTTTGTCTGGTTAGCTACTACTGCGGTTACGTTCCTGTTTCTTGCTGCCATCATCGTTTCCAAAATTTGCACGCCCTTTCCGTACCGTTACACAATATGCCGGACACATTTGCGGGCAGCTTCTGCTCGTTTCATTTCCCGGCATCTCTAGTCAGCGGGTATGTGGGTGTGTGAGAGCACACACACACACACACGCGCGTACTGCACACACTCCAAAACAGTGTTACTATTATCATGTTTAATATTATTGTTCCTGATGCATCGTCGTATATATTAGCTGCGCTCTCTCTCTGCCGGAATTTTATTCTTTCCAACCGGGTGGGGAGGAGTTCATTATCTGACGCTTTTTTAATGTGCTTTTGCGGGGGGCTGAGGGCAGGGACCAGCGTTCATTCAGTTCATTCACTCAGTCCATGTGTCGCGCGTGCTGGCGCGCACGTTTAGTTTTGCTTCTGTTTGCTTTTGTGATTTATTTTGACCGATTTTTGCATTACGTTTTACCCTATGTGTGTGTGTGTTGCTTTTCTGTTCCTTTTCTTCGTTTGCGATTTGTTGTGTGGTGTTTTTTTTGCATTTAGTTACTTTCTACTGAGTTTTGTTATTCCCCCCTGTTTTCGCTTATCCTCCCCAACTAGTTTGTCTGCAGGACAGCTCCGCTTCTAACTTTCCACGATACCCACCACCATTCGTGCACACCCCGTTCGGAAGGAAGGCTCGGTGTGTTGTGGAGGATGGGATATGGGTGTAAAAAACCTGCCTGTACACAGTTGCTCATAAGGGGTTCGCGCGTCTTCATCGTCTTCTAATCGGCCTGGGCGAGCAACTACACTTCGCTGGCTTTATGTGTGTGAGTCTGGGCCCGCGCGCTTGCACTTGGTTCGTGTTTTTCATTTAATGCTCCAATATAGCTAAAGTACGGTTGCTTCGCTCTCTCTCTCCCGGTTGAGAAATGCGGGCTTGATTCAATTCCACATCTTTTGCGGTCAGATCCAGAAGATACAATGAGAGGGCACAGAGAGTTAAGAATGTTGTTTACACTATCGAGAAGAAGATAGACAGGCTGAACACACGCACACACACACACACACGTAACGGACAGCCACAAGAAGAGGAAAGCGACAACTAACAATAGAAAGTCGGGACCGGATGTCCGCGGTAACGGTAATCGGATAAGCACGGTTGGAGGAATAAACGGTTCGCTTTGCTGTTGCTTCAATATCTTTTTGTTAACGGTGCGGATAGCGCGCGCGCGCGTGTGTGTGTATCCGCAGTGCATTGGCCGATGACTGTAAGTGTTGGTGAGTGTGTGTGTGTGGGTGTTTATTTGTTTGTAAAGTGTGTGAGATGGTCAATATGCTCCGGATGATTAAAGGACACTGTTTTGTTGCTGTTCTTAATTCGCTGCCAATGTGAAACGAGCCGGGGGTTCTCTCATGTGTTGTGTGTGGTTGGACAGAAGGAGGAGACTTGGTCACACATTACTCCACAACCTTCAGAACCTTTCCGATAGCGATAGTTTTATCTAGAAACATGAGATGGAAACACAATTTTAGTAGACGCTAAACAAATTTGCCGAAGAGCAACTCACTTTCATCTCGAAGCGTGAAGCGACCCATCTGGGGGAATAGTTTAAACTGCTCTAAGCATATCAATCCGGAGCATTCAATCCTCATAATGGCGACCTGATCCTGCTTCACGAAGCGCGGCCTTGTCTTGGATTTTTCTCCCGTCTTCTTATCAACTAAACAAATAAGAGCCTGTGTAAAAGAGAAAAATCAACAAATGAGTATATACGCGCTGCTGCTGGTGCAAAAAAAAAACCGTTTTTCCGACACTGACCTTAACAGTAATCTCCTCAGCGGCACAGTGTATATGCATCACGGCCGAGTATCCCGCACAAATGATTGACTTGTGTTCTAGGATGACCACCTGTGCGTCGAAAATCTTGCCCGTCTTGATCGGATTGGAAGCGTCACACAGGACGAATCCGGGCGAGACGTCCTCCTCCTCTATGCCCTGTGTAACATTGAATTGCAAATAGGAAAAAGCACGATATTTTAGCGTCATGTTTTACTACCTTCCTGAACAAGTGGCAGATATTGGCCATAACTTACCTTTACTTTGATTTTCACATTTTCACCAGGCCCCACTGAGGTTACCTCTTCGTCGTCGGACCACAGCTGATCAACGCACACTTGCGTCTGAAACGATGAAATAGAATGATATACAGCAATAGATTATTAAATATTGTTTGATAGAATTCCCATCTTTTATGCACAGTATCAACGGCAAAACTAGTGCAAATAAATAAGATCTTATGTTGGATAATACGAATAAATGAGCATGTTCGCGCAGAACGCTTCGCAAGCGTTCTGTTTTCGAAGCGTGTTGAATGAAGCGTTTTTGAAAGGAAGTTTGCCATAAGGGTATGGCACAAAAGAAAAGGTAGAACAGATAGGAAGAAAGAACAAGAAGAAAGTCAGAACGAAACATACACAACGTAGGAAAGGTCGATTACAAGAAAGCTCCGAATAAAGATTGTAAAAGTTCAATATTTCAAAAATTACAAGCCTCGCAGAAAGTCATTTTGCGGTTAGCGCGAAACAGAACAATATGAGATATATCCGATGTAATATGAAAATAATTTAAAGTGTATTGTCAATACACTCTCTTTTTACAATAGTTAATGGGGTAAATGGCCACAGTTCAGCGTACCTTCTGACAAACACTGATTTACGCAGGGGTGATGTACAGATAGGTGATCGCACCTTCGAAGTCGCCCAAATCTTCACCTATCTGCGGTCAAAAGTCAGCACCGATAACAACGTTGATGCGCAAGGGTGCTTGCTGTCAACCTGTCATACTACAGCATGTGGAAACTCCTACACTCAAAATACCTGTCGCGACGGACGAAGCTAGGACTGCATAGAATCTTTTTATTCTCACATACGCCTCTAAGACATGAACTTTGTCCAAAACTGACGAAACCCGCTTAGCCGCGCTCGGGAGCAAGATGCTCAGAAAGATTTTTGGCCCCGTATGTCTGGAAGGACAATGGATGGAAGAGCCGGACAATAGAATGATACCGGACAACCCAGCCCGTAAAGTCTTTTTAGGCCGTCTACATGGACAGAGGGGAGGCGTGGTAGGCCCAAACTAAGATGGAGTGATGGCGTCGATGCGCCCGCCAGAACGGCCGGGATAATGGATTGGCAGACGACGGCGCTAGACCGTGAGCGGTATCGAAGAATGTTGCAGCAGGCCAAGAACGTGAAGCGGTTGTAGCGCCTGATAAGTAAGTAAGTATGGACACGGTTGCTGGTCCACACTTGATGCAAATTTGCGCTTGCAAATCCATCAACTAGTACGGGAAGGCCCAGGAATGGATTCTCGTGCCGTAACGGAAAATATCTCTCTCGTCAAATAATAAAAACATTATTATGATTAGCATCCTTGCAATGTCGGTGCATAAACAATAAGCATATGAATAATGCATGCATTTAAAAATAGAGTGGTTTTAATGATTTTTCATTCGATGGGTCCTGGGCGATCTACTCAATTATCCATCATCATTTGTACCATTTATTCTTATGAGCAGATAAATAATGACTTCGGTTTAAGCTGGCTTTAGAGCATCTTTGGTCGACCAAACCCAAGGATCACTTTGGGAAAACCTCGTGTGCTGCAAGGGGATGAGGAGTGGTGGGCGGGCGTGCAGGCGATAGGATGGGAAATAAAAAGGGAATGGCAGCCAGGAGGGTAGGATACTCAATGTTGGATAGAAGGATGTTGGCAATAAGTAGTTTGCGCACATGACCATGGCGTACTTTTAGCCCGACAAGGCGTAACAAACTGGGATAGTTTAGGGATCGCCAGATGGCGATTCTCGTAAAATTCCGCTGTACCCTCTCCAACCTTTCCATAGAGGTGACGCCTACAGGAGAAAAAAACGACCATAGACCAAAATAGGACGGACCCAGCAGCAATACTACGCCCTCAAACTTAGCGGATCACGGACCTCAAACGCCATTGTTAGCTCGCTCGAGGATTGAATTGATATGTGGCTCAAACGACACATGGGAGTGGAGTGGTGAGCCAGAGAGCTGGTAGTTATGTAGTTGCTTAACGACCATACGAAATAACGCAGCATTTATAGACACAAAGGATAAGCCCGTTGGAGATACACGTAGCTTTGAGTGTGTTGGCGTATTTTTATAATATGAGTTGTAGCACTTGTTTTGTCAGATACTGTGCAGAGCTAACGCGATTCCCCATACTCACTCTATTGGGCATCACGAGCAGATTGGTGCCTTTCTTTGCACAGCCCGATTCCACCTTGCCCATCAGCACCGTACCCATGTCCTTGTATTTGTCGACGATCGGCATTATGAAGGGGCCGTCCGTTTTGCGATTGAGCGACGGTAGCTCGTCGATGAACGGAATAAAGGCTGGGCCCTGGTACCACGGGCACGTGGCGTCATCGATTGGTTCCCGCAATCCTTGCCCAGTAATGCCGGACACCGGCATGAACGTAAGATCCTTTATCGGATTAAATCTGTGAGATGAAAGCGGAGAAAAAAAAACACGTCAATTGATGTTCATTGTCACCCACAGCCGCGTTCCGACACCTACCCTAGTTTCTTGAGGTATGGTAATATTTTGTCTTTGCATTCGTTGTAGCGCTCAAGGTCCCAGTTAACCGTCGGGTCGTCCATCTTGTTCACCAGCACGACCAAATGCTTCACGCCGGCCGTCTTCGCCAGCATCGCGTGCTCCCGCGTTTGGCCGCCCCGATCGAACCCGGTTTCGAATTCACCCTTGCGCGCGGAAATCACCAGCACCGCCAGATCCGCTTGGGCCGCACCGCCGATCATGTTTGGCACGAAGCTCTTGTGCCCGGGTGCGTCGAGGATGGTGAAATGTTTCTTCTCAGTCTCAAAATAGGCACGACCAACTTCCACCGTTTTTCCCTTGTCACGTTCTGCGCGGGAAAAAGTGGGCAAATATATTAGTTAAATATGTATTATTAACATATTAGTAGCTCGTACAGTTACATACACCGATCGGATAACATACATACCTTCCTGATTCGTGTCGAGCGCCCACGATAAGTACCAGCTTTCTCGCGACTTTTCGCGCGCCTCCCGTTCATACTTTTCGAGCGTTCGCTTATCTACCATTCCCGTGAGTGACATGATCTGTCCACCGATCGTAGATTTACCGGCATCTGGATAGAGAAGACAAAAAAAAATCAGCTTCGAAGGACAGCGCCAACATTTCCACAAATACCTACCGACATGGCCAATGAAAACCACATTCACGTGCTCCTTTTTGCTTCGACTTTCCTCCACCTTGGGGGGCTTCTTTTTCGATACTTTCGGTGCGGCGTCTCCGTCCACCTCGCCATCATCCAATTCCATTTCCTCATCTTCGGGCGTCAAGATCGAATCCTCCTCGGCGTCCCAACTGTCGAGTGGTTCACTTTCTGTCGGATTGAAAACAAAATACAGTTTTTAAGTTTCATGAGACTATGTTTATCTTGTTGTTTGCTAATTTTCAAATGTGAAAAAACAGTGTGACGACGAAAGGCTGTGGTCGAAGCAGCATGAAGGCTAAGGAAGTACGTCAAACCACCCACTGATAATCCTCCCACAGTGGCTGGTTAGGGAGAGAAAAACATCTCGATAGCAGCAGGGAGATTAATATCCCAACGTCTGACGCATCCCATCCTAATTGGGGGTTTGCCCACCTGCAGTGGCGAAAGCAGGACGGAATTAAATTGATTCATGCTCTTCACACCATGCGGTATCCTCCATCGGCTAACGCAAATAGATAAATTGTTTTGTCATTTAGGGAACCAATTCAAATAAAATTTAAATTCCTTACTAACAGGATTCAATCTGTTTTGCTAAGAAAAGAAAACCAAGGAGCATTCAAACTACCCCCACACACACACTAGCAAACTGTATGGCACAAAGGCGGTCAGTCCGGAATTGAGGTCACAGGACCAACGCGCAGAGACACAGGACCCCCCGGCTCCGTCAATGTACAATACCAGGCATAGTGATCCATACTGCATCCAAAGGACGGACATTTTCGTTGGAAAATGATTGGGAATGTGGGGTTTTAAATTAATTTTATTAAATTGATGCTTGGTACACCAATACGAGTTTGACATCTAGATGGCGCTAATTGACAGACTTTTGATATGATAAGTTGATCTCAGACTCAGACACGATTAGGGTTAGCTAACAAATTTGAAGAACAGTAGAAAATTTTAGGGAAAATTTTATGAGATTTCGTCTAATAAATTTATAACTATAAACTTTGAAAATTTTCTAAAATAGTATATGAATTAGAATTAAAATTAAGAGAAGAATTTCATATTTTTATACCATATGACCTCCGTTTTTGGACCATCGTGCGCCACCATACCCTGGGTGGCATATGGCATCGATTTTTATTCAATCAGCCACCACCACCTTTTACCAAACTTTGCACACTGCACTTGGCGGGAGTGTTGGTGGTTGTAGTAGCGGTCTCGCCATCGCCAGAAAGCGAACTAGAGAACACCCGGTAGCCGGGAGTCCGGACGAGTTAGTGAGCGTTCGGAAGATGCCGCCTCTCCCACGGGTTTGAATGATTAATGTAGAAACGAGCGAGAAGTGGCACACATTGCAGATGAAGATATACCATGCACAAATGGATAGAAGGATTCTCTATTGTAGACGAAAAAGGATATCATATAGTTCTTCCTAGGTAAAGTCACCACTTGACTTTACTACTGCTTGTCTCGGGGGTCCTTTTCTTAGTAGTTCTCGGTTAAAGCCATTTTCCCTAGAGCCATTTATGCCGAATAAAATAAAATTCCGTCGATGACATCATCATCATCGTGGTGTGGTGGTACGCGGT